>BJCN01313331.1:0-15357 GCA_018326445.1 Flaveria brownii
GAAGGAGAAGCCCTACAACCACTGTAGTCGGGGCGAAGGAGAAGCCCTGTAACTGTAGAGTGCCGCTCAAAACACCTCAAAATCCGCGGCTCCAGTGATTCTCCGATGATGCTCCGGTAGCAAGTTAGGCGTTGGCTGGTGCTCTGGTGATGTGTTGGGCCTTTGACCGGTGACCGGTGATGCTCCAGTGACCGTTGATGGTGATGCTCCGGTGATGGTAACGGTACAGAGAACAGGGATGGTGATGCTCCGCTCAAAAAACCTCCACCGACATTTTAGTCATGTTTACCTGAAAAGGTTGAAAATAGTACATCAGCGAAAAGCTGGTGAATACATTTAATTTGACACAAAAATATTTCGGCATGAATAACGATAAACAGTTAATCATAAATTAACGATAAACCACACATTTAGCTGTCTATTTCCACTGGAAGTCCCCCTCCATATATACTGGTATTGGTGCTCAGACAGTCTTACTACGGGACTCTCCGGATCTGCACTGAGTCTGAACCAGCCCTAGTATGGGATTTTCACCCATACCCAGGATATAATTTGATCAAACATACATATACTTCTGGTCTAAATGTTTTAGCAGAATACCTCTATACATTAACATGGTTAACGTACTAATGCCATTTTCATAAAAGAAAATCATTTGAATGTTTTGAAAGTATTAAACGTATTCACCTGGTAAGTTGAACAGAGCCTCTAAACTTGATAAGCTTTTGTTTCTGAACCTCGAAGTAACTTAAGGATTAAGTCACGAGCTTCTAATACCTTGATTAATTCAGAACTCCTATACTTGTTGTCTAGAGCATATACACCGGCTTCCTAATCTCGGGTTATCTTTCTGGTGTTTAAAAGGTAGTAGAGAGTTTCGTGTTGTGTGAAAGTAGGGAAAAGGATTGTGAAATGAAATGAAGCTAGAAACATCTATTTATATATGGATATTTCTTACTCATTAAGTATTTCTTACTTATTAAGTTTTATATTTTATTCAAACATTATCCATTAAGTTTTATATTATATTCAAAACTTAGCTATTAAGTTTTATATTTTATTCAAGACTTAGCTATTAAGCTTTATCCAAAACTTAGCCGTTAAGTTTTATTCTATTCTTTATCTAAACTTAGGCACTAAGTTTTATTCAATACTTAATTGTTAAGTTTTATCCATAACTTAACTATTAAGTTGCATTTGAAGGCTTAGCAATTAAGTATTTATCTAAAAACTTAGTCATGAAGTCACGCTTGCAATATAATTATGATTTTTTATTGACAAATATAATATGAAAATTCACAAGTGTTACAATGACCACATATTAATCATTCTCATATTCATTTTCACGTATCTCTCTCCTAATAAATGATATTATTATATATAATAATTATATTAATTAAAACATTTTTAAATTAAAAAAAATAGATTTT
Organism: Flaveria brownii; assembly: GCA_018326445.1. Taxonomy (NCBI): domain Eukaryota; kingdom Viridiplantae; phylum Streptophyta; class Magnoliopsida; order Asterales; family Asteraceae; genus Flaveria; species Flaveria brownii. Next base: position 1,431 of record BJCN01313331.1, read on the forward strand.
GTAAAAAGTTAAAAACTTGATATTATAATGAAAAATACAATTTAAAAATATATGACACAAATATTTTTTTTAAAATACGAAGTATTTTAATACCATTTTTTCTAAGTTTCATAAGATAATTATTTTTTCAAAATAAAATTAAAAAAAAAACGAACAGAATGCTTAAGAAAACAATTAAAAAACACAACTTATAAAATAAAATTTTAAAATGATATTATTGTTATTTTTACTTGAACTACTTATTTATTTCTAACTCAATCACATCCTATTTACAAATATCATTTAAAATTTTTAAAATTATATTACAAATTATTGTATATGTTATTTAATCACCCCATATATTACACGGGATACTATACTAGTATAGTAGTATGGTATATCCTTAAGTTTGATGAGCATTGAAATAAGTGTTTTCCTAGACTAATACCGAATAATGATAACATGTCCCTTTTTACATGCAATAATAAACATATGACTCATGAGGAATGTTAGAAGATCGATCATTGGCTAAATTGATGTTACATAATGTTCTATTCATTCCTTCTTTGAAATTTACTTTTGACTAAACTTTACTTTTGCTCTTGATGATTTGATGTAAATAACGGTTTGTCTTCAAAGGTTTTAAAATTGTGATTTTACTCTCTGTGGTTTTCATTTTATCTCAATTAATGCCAACCTACTAACATCGTTAAATATTTCGGTTAAGAATAAAAGTGTTTTGGTCTTTTTATATAAAAGGACTAATCTTGTAATTTGTTAAAAGTTATGTGTCACTTAAATAAAATGATCAAATTATCATCATCCACGACATCCTCATTATCATCTTACCATCCTCATACATCATCATATAGCTACATTTTTCACAAAAACTACCACCACCACCCACCATAACCACCACCGAACACAACCACCACCGATCACAACCACCATCAAAATTATAACCACAGACCACCACCATTACATCCCCCACTACTCCACCGCCATGGACCGCTTGATACCACCATCGTCAATCGCTCGGCGCTCGATATCACCATTGACCACTCGTCACCACCACTCTTTCAATAACCTATATCTTTTTTATCTATTTATACGTGTTTTTTTTCTCTATTTTCTATGTATTCTTTCAATAGTACATAAGACATATTTGTAAAGCTAATTGAACTTGAAATTATAATTCCAAAGCAGTTTAATTTTCTTCCAATTAAGTGGTTTTTTTATTTAAAAAAATTACTTCATAAATATAAATAAATTACAAATTATAAATATTAAAAAATACATTAGATAAATAACATAAAATTTAACAATATAACAATATTAAAACTAAAAATCTGCAAATTAAACTCCCAACTACGTATCTGGGCAATTTGACGTTTCTGTTCAAGGACGTTTTTTAACATCGGTTCGAGGATATTATCAGCGGTTTAAGGAAAATCTTCATTTCCGATCTGGGTTTCGTGAAGCAATATTTCTTGTTGTAAGTCAAGTAAGGCTGATTTAGAATAGATTATTTTTATTTGAAGCACTTCTTGGGCGGTACACTGTTGGTTGGAGGGATTCGTAAGGATTTAAAAACCAATCGGTTGTATGCGGTGTTGGTGGGTTGAACGGTTGGGTAGAATGTGCCATTCACTTGGACCCGACTGCACTTCGGTCTATATTTTTTGAAGGTTTGGCCTTGGGATTTTGAGGATTTTTGTGGTGGGATCCATTTTTTTGGAAGTAAAATGTGAACTTGTATAAGAGAATATGAGAAATATTTAAGAATGGTGTAAAATTTGTTAGTTTTAGGTTAGTATTTATATTGTAATTTTTTAAAATTTTGGGCATTCTAGCCGTTGGGGGTGGGGTAGCTCTTCAACGGTCGAAAAAATGACCGTTCACAAAAGGCATAACCCACACAAAAGTGGGTGTAGCTCAGCGATGGAAATAAGCTTGGCGTGAAGGAATCAGAGCTTGGGAGATCGGTGGCGGTGTTACCGTGCGACGCCGGCCCAGCCGCGGGCTCACTGCGCAAGCGCCCCGCCACCATTAGACCGGGTGAGGACCATGCGACATGAAACTCCTGATTTGTGGTCCTAAATATAAAATATAAAGACTGCTAGATGATGACTAATCCTTTATTCTATTTGCAACACTAATCCTTTATTCTATTTGCAACCATCTACGTACATAACTTTATTTAGTAAAAATAGTTATTAATCTTAATCACATAAAATATTAATTATACTCTTTTCAAGCCAGTATAGCTGATCAACTCAACTTATTTAAACCACTACGTTCCATTAAGGCCTTGCTAATATCACTAATATACAATTTTAAATAGCTGCACACTTTGGATTGATTGACACATGTTCGTATGAAAGTATTAAACCAAGATATGTAACACTAAAATTCCGAGAAGAAAATATATATTAAATTACTCTTGTTTTCCATGACATCCTTAAATATTCTTCTTATTTATACACATAATACATACGTGTATGTTTTTTTAACGAAAAATGTATAGCTCTGTTTCGGGAGGGTAGATGTTATCTTAATTGGGCTCACCAATCCATTTTCTAGTCAGGACCGCACCCCCAACACTCTCAGAAGAAAACTCATTGCTGAGAAAAGCCCCTGACTCAACTCTAAGTATTTTTGCTCAGAGTGAGACTTGAACTTATGACCTTTCTTTATTTATATATCATGGGTACCTCACCTTAACCAGTTGGGTTAAGAATCATTGGTATACGTGTATATGTTTGTGTTTTTATTTTAATTCTTTTTTAACAACAATTTAATCTAGATGTAATACTAATTATTGTCTATTGCGGGACTCTAACCCTGGATCTTATGAAAATATCATCATTTTACACACCTTAATCTAGGTGCTTTGTTGTTTACATATATTGATACATGTATTAATTTCTATATTTTTTTGAATAATAATTGGATCTCTGACAGCTACTACTAGCACAACGGATCTTTTTCATTACTCGAGTATGAAATTTTAAGACGTTAGGCTGGCACGTCCTCAAAAACATAATTCCTTAGGAGAAAACCTACCATTGAGAAATTCCTCTGACCCAATTTGAAATTCCTATTTATTTTGTCATATAGGATAAACTCAAGACATCCTCTTACTTTTAATAAGTCTTGACCTATCTTAGCTCAATCATTTGACTAAGAATTATTGATATGTGTATTCTTTAAATATCAATGAAATTGCATTAGGTTTTTTTATTAATTTTAAACTGTCCTATTATACCCCTATTCTATTCGAAATTAAATATACTCCACATGACTCGAATAAAACGTAAACTCGTTACTTTAAAGATCAGGGACTTGCGTATTTACGACTATGCTACATCAATGTTTGTGAAATCACATTATGTAGGGATGAATATGTATTATGTTATTTATGTATATCGGCATGTGGGACAATAAGATATGAAGGCATGGGACCCACGAAAACCGCCACGTGTGACGTACTTTTAGTTTTAACAGAAGAAATTTCGAATAGTCTTCACTCGTGTACGCCCAATTTCACATAAATACCTGATTCCCACCAATTCTTACGTGATTCTTTAATCTTCTTCCCTTCACTCTTTTCAACCATTTCTTTATGATTAATATTCAGGTAACCTTTATTTTAATTCCTCAATTAACATTCATTCTTGATTACTGTTAAATCTTTGTGGTTTAATTTCGTAAGTTTTTGGGTTTTTCTTTCTTATGATTTGGATTTAATTTAATTGGTGCTGAGTGATAGATCAAAAACGAGAACGATGATATGAAATTTGTTTAGTGAGCATGATTTTGAAACTTTGGGTTTGTAAGAATTCAACTGTTATTTCAATTAATGTAGTATATCGGAATCTTTCAGGAGATATATTTGATGAACGATGCCCATTTCTTATGAATGAACTTATGAACCTGTTGTTGAACATGTACTGTTTGATGAAATGCCTAGCAGAGATTAAGATTATAAGGGGTTAAATTTCTTCATAAATCACTAATATGTACTCGGTTTCACAAGTTTAGAAAGATATATTTGCATAATGCTAATATCAAACATACTAAACAGTTAATCTGAACTATAATTCTTTTCTAGTTTGTGAAATTTGATCTCGGCCTATAAGATCATGAGTTATTTATTGATCAAAGTTAACTTAATCAGGAAGATTAAATGTAGAAGTTGTAAATTTCACTGAAAAGTTGTCTTTGTTTGTGCCATGATGGAAGAATTTTGTTGCCAATGTGTTAAGATCTTGAAGTAATTATGAACTTTTATTTGTTGAAACGATTTTGATCGATGATCTTTCTTGTCTTTTCAAGTTTTGAACTATGGAAATGTTATTGACAGGGTCGTGAAGTGCCGAATGGATGGCCTTTTGGACTTGGTAGTATGAGCACAAGACTTGATGTAGCAGAGAGTGTCGAGACTGGTGCGGGTGCAAGAGAACCAACCCCTTTTCATGGTCCCTCGTCGAGCTTCTCTTCTTTTTCATCATCCAACTTTGACACTGAGGTGATCTGGTTTTAACAAATTCTTAATTTAATTAAACTACAAGGTGTTTGTATTTGTGTTTTGCCACCACTCATCTATGAATCACTTTAGCATCAGTTGAAACAGTAAAAGCATATTAAACAACTTATGAAAGAGTTTGTTTGTCAATATGTGATTCTTGCTTATGATAGTGATTATTACTTATATAAAGTCATGTGCTTTTACCAAACAGTCGTCTGCATCTTTCTTTCAAGACAACAGTGTATCACTAGGCCGACTAATTGGAATAAGACCTCGAGACAATGGGACCTTATACTTTCCAAGACCCGTATGCATACCACAACAAAGATCTGAACGCTACCAGGAATCCTCCTCTTACACTCATCAAACCGAGACGCCGCGATTAGTTTGTGTCCCCAACTTGTTGAACATGTTAGCCAAGATGAGCAGAAATAAAAGTCACTTAAGACAATGAAGAATCATCAATTCTTCATCTTTAGAAGCAAAATATGTGCATTCTTCTGTATCTTGTCAATAAAACAAAATAACTAGTTGAAGATCTGGTCGTGTTTTGTATAGCTGATACGACCATAATAAAGATGGTATTAGTAAATGAATAATCAAAATGATATGAAGGAATGAAACATGTTAGTTTGATGACCAAAATTGTTTCAAAAATGATTACTTAAAAAGGAATTGGTTGATATTTATTTTATGCTTTTACTTCCCAGGATGTCATTTTTTCTGACTTTCTGTTTGTGCAACAGCACAAGATCAGGTCGGGCTGTTACGAGACGAGAGCTAGAAACTTAACATGAGAACCAAAACCAGACCATACTGGTTCGAGACCAACATGGTCCCAAAACTAGACCGTGAACCAGACTCCAACTTTGGTCAGAACATTGTTTTACAAATTATTGGCGGGGCAATCCGACCCAACTCGTTTGTAGTTGTTCATAAAAACGACCCGTTTCAAATAAATGATGATTTGACAAGGTAACCACTTAGATTGACAGATAAGGGTAGTTGTGACATGTGAAGACAATATCAACAAGAAAGGGTGAAGTGACCTGACCCATTTGTAGTTGCATTGCCTACCAAAAAGCCATAAGTCACAAGAATAAATGACAGCCGTGTGAAGCACCATCAAATCAAATCATTCTTCAATAACATTTCAACAACTGATACTTAAGTAGTGACAAATTGTTATTCTCTTTGATAGTGAAACTTGCAGGTTGTGTTACCTCAATGTGCCCCCATGTATCGACAGCTACCGGTTGTTACGAGTGTTTCTGGCTTCATCAAGTAACTGCATTTGGCATATGTATGCACATCATTAGCATCACCATAAGTCCATCATCATCATTGCTAAGCAAGTCACAATTGGGTCAATGTTGCAAGGAGTAAACTAATGGCAAATAATTCATAGCTTGCAGAAGATAGATGACTTGCCACGAAGATGATGAGTTATCGTCGCTTGATGATGAGTTGCCGTCGAAAATGAACCGCTGATGGAACTGCCTCCACATAAAGGAGGAACCACCTAGTTCACGCAAATAGGATTAAATCTCAACCGAATCCAATGGCCCTAAATTATTAACAGTGGTTACACTCGCCGCTATTGTCAGTAGAATATATAATTTCTAATATTGTTATGTTAACTCAAACGAAATACAACCAAAATTTTCTAAAACACAACAAAGTACTGTTAAAAAGGTAAGATAATTTTTAAAACAGAACGTTGCTTGTATAAGCATTTGACCATTAGATTGTGCCGAAATAAACTTAACTATATTAAAATGTTAAGTTAAAAGGGGTTAGGAGAATCTTCTCTCTCACGTGGTGAGAATCCGTGGTGACGGATGACAACTTAATTATATTAAAATGTTAAATTAAAAATCCGTGTATAACACAGATTGAATGAAAAGTATTAGATAGTTAGTTATGAAGATTTAAAAATATTGAATAATTTTCTTTCTCAAACAATGGTAAAGTTTTTAATTTGATTTTTATTAATTGAAAAATCGGTAAAATTTAAAATAATAATAATTTTGAAAAACATCTAATACAAATAAAAATAATGAAAATATTATTAATATTTAAAATAAATATAAACGTAATAAATGTAAATATGTAAATAGTTACAAATCAATTTACACATTTTTAGTAAGAGACACAAGTAGGAAAAACAATAATTGTCTCATAATTTTATGACACGTAACATAACCATTACTTGCTTATTAGATATATATTTTCACCACCAGCATAACAAGAATCTATTACATGATGATAATCCACAAGAATCTATTACATGATGATAATCCGTTATGTGTTACTTGCTGGTAATTTTAATTTTATCAACGTATGTTTTAGTATATTTGATTAACTTGTTGATCAGAAAAACAACATTAAAAATTAAACGAGTTTGGTGTCGCAAGAGTGGAGGGCTCGATTTAATACTAAATGTTATTTGGGATTTTCTTACATAATTAGTTTGATATTAAAATGGGCTTTGGGTTTGAATTGAGTGGATCTTTATCATGGGGCAATTTTACATGTTATTGGGCCTTTTTAACTGAGTCGTAGTCTCGAGTCTTGACTGAGTTGACCGTAATTGTGACTGAGGGTTACGATCTTGGTTGAATAAAAAAGAAATCTTGATCAAATAAAAATTAAGAAGATAGAACAGAGCGAGTAAAGAAATGGGAACAAGAAAACTCATGGTTATAGTGTGGTTTTATTTTAAAATCCTCTTGATTTATACAGTTCTTTTACTCTATCAAGAATATTCTCTGTCTAATACGACAAATCATTCATGTGTAACCCACGAAATAGTTTTATACGATAATGGTTTACGATTCAAAGGATTATCCAAGTTGTTTTAATAGTTGAAGTTTGAATCTGATCCAAAGTATGTTTGGGTTCGCATATGTTCTAGACTACAATTTTCAACAATACTCAATTTTATTTTCTTAAAAAACAGTTAGATGTATAATAATGACCAATATAAGTCTATATATTCATTGTACATACTTTTTTTATTGATTTGGTAGCCGTCCAATAAGGATAAAGCCACAAAATAGTTAGTTGTGGACGGTGGTACACTTCATCATGATTCATGACGGTGAAATAATGTTTCATCAACTAAAGCCGGTGAAGTATTGGATGCGAGTCAAGCCGAGCTCGAGCTAAACAGTTATTTTATAATGTAGACATGAGCTTTATGTGAGAAGGATACAAGACTAACTTGAACTTGACTCGAAAGAGCATAAATATCTATACATATATTATTTTCAATTACACAAAACAATCTAGACAGACGTGAAAAATATGTTCAACGATCTAATTACTCATAAAATATTTATAATAAGTACAACAAAATTTGAACATAAGGTAATGATATTTAAAGCTGTGGTATGATGTAACAACTCTATAAACAAAATTTCATGTATGCCGTGAAAGGTGCTCTAATGATAATAAAAATTTATTAGTCGAATAATAATTGTAAAAGTTTCCCCTATATATTTATAAATAACTAGTTTTTTCTGTCGCCCGTTGCCGCGGCTATGCGAGTTTTAACGTAACCCTAAACCAACAAAACACATAAAGTAAAACACACCAAAACCCTAAATCTATAACACACAAGAATATTTAGAACCCAAAACTAAATCAAAACACAACACCATACACAAAACAGACGAAATCAAAGCCACAAGAAGGCGACAGTCAAAAATAGAAAACCGACGAAAACCAAAGCCCCAAAAAAAGCAAACAATAGGAAAACCCAAACCTTAATAGCGAGTATCGTCAGGGTATCAATAACGAAAAAAAGAAAATAGAAACCCAGAGAAAGACAACGACAACGAACATAATTGAAACACACATCAAAGAGACGTGTCCAGACAAAAAAACCAACAAAAAAAAACCTCACCCCCAAACCTCACAAAAAATCGAACCCACACCCAAAACAAACCATATTAAAACACAAAAAAAAAGAAAAAAAAAGAAAAAGTAAAACATAAACAAAAAAACAAAAGAAAAATTAAAACACAAAAAAAAAGAAAAAAAATGTCCCCACCAACCAAAGCTAATAATAAGAATAGTAATAACTCGGCTCACATGTATTTCAAGCCCGCTTTTATACTCGTGCTAACAAAAAAAAGCAACTTGAACATGCTTAATCTAAAGATAATCATGAGCTATATGACGAAAGATTCATCTGTTTGTAACTCATTTTTCTCCTACTCATTATATCATAAATTTCACTATGTAGAGGAAACAGAAACCAAGATTAAACAAAACTTTAACATTCATCAACGAATTAGTCCTTAAAGTTTAGGCTTTAGCATGTGTATTGTCCGGTTCTTCTAGAAATAATGCAATCTGATTTTGTAATAACCACATATAATGGTTGGTTGACGTTGACAAAAAAATATCAAAATATCAATAAAAAATATCGTTACAGATGGCACATCAATTATTAGATGCAACAAAAACATAACGGATAGCTAGTGGATGTTCTCATTTTCCATTTATTTAACATATAATTTTATTCTTCTATAAAGCCAACGGAACCCAAACCCTTTTTTTTTTGAAAGGCGTAGATCGCGTGGTAAAGCCCTTGGGTTCCCTATGGGAGACCCCGGTTCGAATCCCAGCGGTTGAATTTCGCCGCTATAGTGGGACCGAACCCCTCTACAACCCCGGGCGGGAACCCCACATATTGTGGGTAAACCCTCCCCCCTCAGGATCGAACCCGTGACCTTTGGCCACTAAGTCCTTATCCCTCATTGGGTGGCCAACTGGGCTAGCCCAGCTGGTTGAACCCAAACCCTTAGATTGATTTTCACTTTTCAGGTTTCAGTCGATGGCTGTGGTTGAGTTGTTCGTCCTAGGCTGCACCGGAATCGTGACGTTTTTCCATGGCGCCAATTTCATCTTCCACGCTCTCGCTTATCATATCTCTATTCGATCTATCAGGTAAATCAAATGAATTTCCGTTTGAGATTAATTGAGTGAGATTTTACTAAGTGTTCGTGTCTGTTTGTTTAAAAGTTTTGTAATAGTTTGTTGAATTTGATCGATCCGTCGGTCGATTCTAAACTCATGTGATTACGATGATCATTAGTTTTTGTAATTATTGAACTTTTGCAGTTTTCTGGGATGTGTTTGGTAACATATAACAAATGAGCAGATAGTGAGACGTAGCTCGTGGAGATCTTGAATATGGGTTTTTCACTTTTCACGACATGGAAATTGTGCATATTTTTGTTGCACTTTGTATAATGATAGTTTGGAATGTATTATTAAGTGTTCATCCTAATTTTCATGAAATTAATAGTATATTTTTGTCCAATAAAAATGTAACCTATTAAAACCTTTTATCCTATTTTGTGGTATATATCATATACTATAATCATCGCGTCTAGTTTATAATCATACATGTTTAAAACCTTTAAAAAATGTATGCTTTATGTTATGCCTATTGCTTATCTCAATTCTTAGGCTTTTGCTTGTTAAGCGCTTTCCTTTTGCCTTGAGTGCGCCTTATGCCTTCGAAAACCTATGGTTTTAAGTCGCGTAATTGTTATCATTGTAATTTTATAATAGGTACTCAATATAAATTGAATCTATAATGAATCATAGCTGAGGTACAAAATGTGCAGTTGGTAATGCAGCATATACAAAAGATACTAATGGTACAAACGATCACCTAACAATCATTGAACCTATTGTACATCTTTGTCACATAAACATAGAATCCTCAGACATTATTGTCAACAAGGAGTACTTAACCTTCACTCGAATTCTACCGCCCTCGACACACAACTTTGCTCCGGTCACGACCCAATACCCCGGGGGGTCTTCCGGTCCCCTAACCATTTCCTTAGTATCAACAAAACACGACATTTTTGGTGCTTTTAAAGGCGGTCCATCTGGATATATGGCCGAATTCAGAACCACCTTAACGGGCTTTTGTTCAGGTGTAGCAAGCCCTATGCTAAAAGGCGTGCTCATTAGCGTTGACATTAGGCCAGACTTCCGAGAGTGCATGGACGGGCTGTCCCACTCTGCCCGTCGGATCTTTCCAGATCCGACCATTGAATATCCTAATCTAAGAAAGAGAACCTTTTTCATACCAACAACTTTGACTTCAAACCAAGCTTTGGTGACAATGGAAGCTGAGTCATCGATATGGGTTTCGTTGTACTCAACCGGGAAGGTGCATACGTGAGAGAATATGCTCCATTTGACCGGCTCCAGGTAGCCTTTTTCAATCAGTTGGTCGCTAGGTTTGTAGCCGTAATCATCACCGAGTTCAAGCATTCTAGGAGCTGCAGACAGGTGTTGCAGATGGATGGCTAACCGATCACTCTTTTGTCCTTCTAAGTACAACCGGACCCCTGTCACTGGCTTATTTTCAGTATTGACCTGTGACAAGTCAAAAATGCGTTAAAAAAAAGGTTAACCAGTTTTACCGGTTGGAGAAATATGATAATCCAAATCTACTCCTGCTTGTAGGTAAACGGGTCGAAATTCTACTTTTTTTCATATAAACAGGCAAAAGTTTACCTTGACAGTGTTGACATAAAGCCGAGGGCCCAAGAAAGTGAACTGAAGTGACGGGGATGATTTTTTCTTGCGTCGAGAAGCAAGTGGAAGATCACCATATGCTGGGGCCCACACTCGCGGCAACTGGAACTCAAGAAATTGTTCAAGCTCCTCAATTGGTGGTTTATCTGCAAATCACAACATAATAACAGTTTTTAACAGTCAACATTGCATTTAAGGCTTACTAAGATATTCAAATTTAACTTTTGATCATTGTATCAATGTGGGATGGGTTGTAACAATAAGCATACTACTCACTCACATCTAAGATACAGGTTAATGGCATGACTCAAAAAACCGCTACCACGAACACCACTTAGAAGTGTAGCGATGGGAACAAAAGACATAGAAATGACGTCTGGCGCTTGGGGTACAGTTGAAAGCCAGCTTTTGTGGCTTTGACCTTTATCAATACCTCCCCGGCGAACATGAATGCTCAATAGATCCTAAAGGGAAAAGAAATTAAAAAATGTGAAATGCCTACGGAGTTTACACAAGTATTACTATAATAAAAAGGAAAAATAGAAATGGCATTCGTGAATAGGAGCTTACATCCTTCTTAGATCGTGAAACAACGTATGGTCTACGAGAATTCACGAGTAGCGGAGGGAGATCCCAGGCTACAGCCTGTTTATCCTGTAGTACACCATGATTTAAATAACAAAACATATATCCGAATGTTTATTTTTCTAATTATAGGTGTCAACTTCGACCCATTTATGAGAAACAGGTCCATTTGGGTTATACTTTAACAGATCAAACGGGTCAAGTTTCAGAAACTTGTTAAAATGGAATTCAAACCGCCCCTTTTTGCCCTTCTAATTCTCACTTCATGTTCAACATACCTTTTCCTTTAATGATATATCAGAAACAGAAGCTTCAGATTCATGTTCAGAAATATTATCATCTGCTAACTGCTTTAACAAATTCTGCACTTCTGTTGGCTCAAGATCTGAACTTTGTAGCTGCTTCAAGTAAATTACACCTTTACCACCCATCTTCACCCCGACTACGATATGGGTACCATATTTGTCGATAAACCTGAGGAAAAAAGGTTACTTGATCTTTATTATCGTATTGCAAAACAAATTGTTTAGAAAATGAGTAAAATATCATACTCAGCAAGAGCAGCAGGATCCCATGATGATGGCACTTCTCGCTTCACTTTCTCAGATAATACAATATGTGTTTTCGCTAATTCGATATTGTATAATGTGATAATACAACCATCAAATGCCAGATTTTTTGTTGCAGGTGCATCTTTTTGCCAACAGCCTTTATAACCAAACATTGAATTGAAATATCCAGACGGTATCTTACCCGATAACGATAACTCCTGATTAAATTGCTCTGACATCTGATAAACACACATACATATGCATATATGAGTATTAGCTTAGCATTGACTTTAGATATGAAACTTATTAGGTATCAATTCATAATTCACAAGGGATTTGCTGATGGTATATGTTCATTGTTGTCTACATTTTGTCTTGAAATTGATAGAATTCATAACCATACACGCATAATTGGTTAATAACTGATATTACTATATTAGTACTCTTATGAAAATGCATTGAGCTTGAAAATGCATTGAGCTTGAATAGTGTTTTCGTAAAAATAACATGTGAGTGAGACGATTATGTGAAAGACTAGCATAGAAAACGAGAGATCTTTGACTTTCACATATTTGTCTCACTCACATAGCCACATGTTACTTTTACGAAAGCCTATTCATGCTCAATGCATTTTAATAAGATTACTAATAATTAAGAGTTGTTTAAATGAGTGTGTGAGTTGTTATTCTTAAAAATTAGTTCGCTTTAAACAAATTTGTTTTTTTCTCTTATAACTTTTAAAGTATTATGTTTTATAAGAATTCCGTATATACCATTTTGTCGTGTTTATCAAATCTATGTGTTCATCTAAGTTTCATTCAAAACAAATTCCGTATATATTGTTTCGTTGTGTTTATTAAATCTATGTGTTCACCTGATTTTCATTCAAAACGAAGTTTTTCGTGATAATGTACAAGATATCTAATCTAAACATAAATATATGCTCATATGTGCTTTAAGGTTCCATATTCCTTAAAATATGAAATTTGATTAAATATTAATTTACCTGTTGCAATAAGCTTATTTTTATCAATGTTTCAACGTGATTTATTTTTCCTGCGTGCTAAATACTATTCTACAAATTATCAAAATCTGAGTCTTACAAAGTTTAACACCCATCCAGTGCGCTCACTAGTTAGATTAAAATGTTAAAGCAAATTGGATTTTAATAATTTAAACTAATACTCATTGCCTATAATAATCTATGATTTGGCAATTGTTATTACTAACAAGGTCCCAGTAGTATAATTATTATACATTCATACTCGATTTGTACTTATTTTAGACTTAATTTAGCTTGTATGGTCTTTTTCATTTCGTTCATATTCATTATTGTAAACAAAATCGATTCGAAATTCAGCATAAATTTTTAATAATTATTTTACTGTGACTGTTGCTGTTAATAAAAATAAAAGTTTATGATTGTTACCGTGTAAATCAAAAGTATGAACTCAATAAGCAATAGTGTGGATTATTAAAATTCAATCTTGACAGATGTTAAAAGGTCTCAACTTTGAATTCAAATACCAAATGAAGTAAACAGAAATAGCTTAGCTTTGATTCAAAATTTCAAAGTAAAACAATGGAATTAACTTACTTGATTAAACGAAAGAACATCTGAATGAAACCTGGTGCGTTCACCTTTATCGCACTTGATCGCCGGAGACACATTACAAACAACGACGCCACCGGGAACCACCAACTCCTT
>BJCN01313346.1:0-11675 GCA_018326445.1 Flaveria brownii
TGTACATTATGGTTGAAATGGTTCAAAATGATACAAACACACTTGATATAGTTAAAACGGGTCAAAATGGGTAAATTTAAGTTGAATATGTACATTATGGTTGAAATGGGTCAAAATGATACAAACACACTTGATATAGTTAAAACAGGTCAAAATGAGTAAATTTAAGTTGAATAATGTACATTATGGTTGAACTGGGTCAAAATGATACAAACACACTTGATATAGTTAAAACGGGTCAAAATGGGTAAATTTAAGGTGAATTATGTATATTATGGTTGAAATGGGTCAAAATGATACAAACACACTTGATGTAGTAAAAACCCTATTAATTTGAGTTAAAACGGGTCAAAATGGGTAAATTTAAGTTGAATTATGTACATTATGGTTGAAATGGGTCAAAATGATACAAACACACCCTATTAATTTGAGTTAAAACGGGTCAAAATGGTAAATTTAAATTGAATTATGTACATTATGGTTGAAATGGGTGATACAAACACACTTCAAGGTGTTGATGTATCATTATATACTTAAAGTTATACTAAGAAGCAAATACCACAACTTATAATGTATGTTTTGTTTTGTAGGCACAAATCGCAAGTTTGTTTCAAAATGCAAACTTTATGTTACAAATGACGCAACTTATTGCCTCCCAAAAATGTACACAACAAGTTGATGAAGATGATGATTCGGACGAGCACAATGAATAGGATAGCGATTAAGCAGTTTAAGTTTATTTTAACGACATTATAAGTTGAAGCTAAACAATTTTTATGTTTATGTTATTTGTGTTCTTAAACTCGTATTGTACTTTTTAATACTTATGTTATTTGTGGTGTTGGGAAATCTGGAAATTTGGTTTTATTCACAGGTTTTTTCGGTTTATAAAAATGGAAATTAAAAAAATAAAAAAAAAATTAAAATGAAAAATTGACTTTTAGCGGCGACACGTCTCTTTAACCGGAATTTTTTATTTGAATTTATAGCGGCGATATTGTCGCCGCAAATGATTGTATTAGCGGCGACATATTTAGCGGCGACTCTTTAGCGGCGATATTTTCTACATTAGCGACGAATCATTAGCGGCGATTTATTAGCGGCGACATGTCACCGCTAACACTAATAGCGGCGACAAAGGGCATCAATAGCGGCGACAAAGGGCATCAATAGCGGCGAAAAATGTCGCCGCTAATAAGCTTATTCCTTGTAGTGTAAATCCTATAACCAAGAATAATGGTATTGAGATCCACATTAATTCATGTAAAAATGCCAACTTTATTTGTAGAAATCAATGATAATCCTATCTTGAGCATAAAGCCTGTATGTGTCTTCTAAAATATATGAAGAAGATCATACTTTTCACTCTTCTTTGATTTTCACTTTCTAGAACAAGTATTACTTTATCTCTTCACCTCTTTTGACAAACTTTGATCGATAGAAAGGAGGACGAGCGGCTCCATTTTCTTTTTGAACTTTTTTTTTTGGCCACCTTATATCTTATTTATTTCTTTAAAAAGCCTCCCTTTACTTCTATATTTACCCGATTTAGCTCAAAATTATGGGGGTGTTACATGCACACATCAAGATGCTCAAAGTGCACAAGTTGCTCAAGGTCTACAGTAAGTGTACAGGCTACGAGGGTCTCAAAGTGAGTCTATTTGTTCTAAAACTTTTTCATATATTAAATGTATATTTATATAATAATATATATTATATATAAAAAAACTATAAAAAAATAACTAAACAACATATTATCTTAAATGTATAATTATAAATATATAAAATGATTATATATATGTAAAAAATAGTTTATTTACTGATATATAATAAAATAGGCGAGCCCTACTCAAGCTTGATCTTTGAAAAACTACTCAACCATACTTGTGTTTTACATATTGAGCTCGAAACAAGCCGAGGTTGAGTTATTATAACTTTAAAGAGCCAAAGTTAATATTATGTAAGTATAGTTTCAACTCGACTTGTTTGCACACCTAATTTAATATTATCATTAGTTGAAAAGGAGGTCATTAAAAATCAAATTTACATGACATGCTACTTATGTCACTACATATGCATGTCGTCTGTCACTAAGACACTTCACATTTTGTGATAATATCTTTTTTATAAATATGGAAAAAATGAGTGAATTACACTTTCAGAGAAAAGAATTTGATGAACCTTTTTAATGCTACATTAGTTGAAGACTTGTCAACGTTTCTATCATCCCGTCAATTCAACGTTATTTACGGGTGCGAGTGTAGGAATGGTGGGGCCGTTAGGAAGATGCTTGGTAGGTGGCAAAAGACCATCGACTCTCATCAACCATCACAAAACTATGGGCAGTTACAATATATTATGGGTTGTTTTATACGGAAACTATATCCGATATTTTGGGTTTTATGTTTTTATGATGATTGATCGGTTTCTGTTACTGAATATTCTGCTTTTAACGTTTTATGGTTATAAAGAAATATGTTGGATTAACAGTTAATTTTTTTCTAACGGCAATCTGATCCACTATTAGTATCATAAATTGTTTACTGTTGAGCTCGCACCCTTAACCCATGAGGAGAGGTATTATTTTACACGTTTGGATGTGCCAGGTCAAATATCTTTTAGTGATTTAACAGTCAATTCTTGTTATCGGTCGTTACTTATTGAGTCATTTCCATAAGTCTTCTTCTCATAAATAAAAATAATAGATGATACTTGTTAGCTTTGTATGAATTTTACAAATTTGATTTCCCTTCTCTTTTTTCAATTAAATATTGAATGCTACATTGTAACTTTGAGTAAATAGTAAATTCTAAATTTTGATTTATCATATCTTTCTTCTACTAAATAATATTTTTTTATTTGGTAAATAATATGATTACACATATATCTTATTCTCTATTTCTTTTATAACTTGCCTTTTAAAAATATATGACATGTTATTTAAACAAATATATATTAAAAAAGATTAATTTGTGTTATACACATGTTTTCAACCTAGTCATTTATATACAAGTAGAAAATAAAAATTCTTACAATTTATAAATGAGATGGTGATAGAGAAATGCATGATATCTATTTGTTTTATATAGAAATATTTTAACCGAATACTTATTTCTCGTTCTATCATTTATGTTCAATTTGGTTGGATTTCCGGTCGTAGTTTGGTTAGCTTTTTGCTCAAGTTTACATGAACCAAAGATTAGTTAGATTTCCTTGCCAAATTCTTATGGTGTGCATTTGTATATGTATGTGCAAGTGAATATATGAATCATAATTATAAATACGCATATTGTTAAGGTTGTTGTGTTTTAGAAGACAGATTTGTCTGTCTAGAAAGATGCGTGAAATTTATTTTAAGAACAATATATTGAATAAATATCTCATTCACCATTGTCAACAAAGTGTAAGGTCATTGGTGTAGTCAAACACAAAGGTGATGATGCTCAAGGGATTGAAGACAAGTCTAGAAGGTTTTTCTCGATGTATCGTATTATTTTAAAGTTGTTGTATCTTGAAAGACAATTCCATTTAGTAATAACATTAGTCTAAATCATACTTGGTATAAATTGCATTTTATATTTGTTTCTCATTCAGTTTGTATATGGTATTGTATAATTTTATTTCTTTAAACAATGAGAGTATCTTTATTATTATTTTTCCTAAATATTTAATAAAGGTGATCTTGATTCGTTTAACCATTAAACTATTTTCAACTTTTGCAACAAAGAGAAACATCGATCAACAATAAAAGATCCAAAAAAGAAAAAGGGAAACGTTTTTTTATGTCTTTTTAGTCCTAAATTTTAGAGTAAATTATAAATTTTGTCTTTTAAGTATGTTTAAAATTATGAATCTTTTTCTTGTATTTTGATAAATATACTAAGCATCATTTATTTAAAAATTTATCACGTTTTATGTCTTTTCTACTAGCAAAAGTTAATTTTTTCAGTTACTTTGTCTCAAATTATTATTTTGTCCATACTCCTTAAAGGATGAAATCTGTAATTTTTATTAATCTTTAATTTTTTTTCATTTGTTATTATTTTATTTACTTTATCTTTTTTAATATTTTTTTATTTTATAAACTTCTGAAATATTATTACTTAATTATATTATTTTTTTATAAAATATACTTTTATTTATATGTTTTTAATTTATTATATTTTTTTGTTATTAGAAAATAGTTATCTACCTTTCTAATCATGCGTAAACAAATTAGAGAGTTTAAAATATTATTTTATGTTATGAAATTTAAACTAGTAATCACTTTTGTTTCATCGTCATTTTTTATTACCTTTTGGGTGTAAGAATTTTTAACTATGTTAAACAGTTTGTCTTATGGTTTATATTAGAAACATATTAGAAACTGTATGATTTTGGTATGCGACTTTGTGTATTTTACTTGGTTATAATTATTCTAAGTTGGGCTATACGTATAATTAAGCTTTGATTAATGCATGAGGTATTTAAGTGTTTTTACTATAAAAGGTTCAATAAGCTTAATCGTAAAACTAAACCAAAACAAACCCTTAGTAATTGTTTGGTTCTGTTTCATTTTAGTTTTAAGTGGTTTGGTTTTGATTTACATTGATAAAACCTCATTATAACAGTTTAAATAAAACCTCATTATAATAGTTTAAATAAAACCTTGAATAAAAGTGCATTTAATAAAAGAAAATTTGGATGATTTGTTTATTTAAAGCCTTCGAGTAGTTGTTTAGAAACCTTTTGGTGTATTCTATCTTAAATTAAATTTACGAGCTGGCACACTATATATATATATATTTTAAAACAAGCCATTCAATTTAATATGAAAAATTAAAAATTTATATCATAAATTAAAATCTTACTTTCTCCAATCGGTTTCGAATATAAACCCTAAGCCAAATAATTTAAAATGACTAAAAAATCTTGTATCAAAAAAGTTAAAAATCAAGTTGTCTAATTTCTATTAATTTTATCATAAAGGTAATGAAAAAGGTGAACAAATAAAAATAAATTTATAAAAAAATAATAATCTTTAAATAATTACATTCTATAAAAAAAATTAAAACTAAATTATTACTCATATTTATGATGATTTTTAAACAGAGTGGTTAAAATATATAAAAGTAAAAAAATAAAATAAAAAATATATTGAAAGAAAATAAAAGATTAACAATAACACCTTTTGTCATTCTAAGGGTTAAGGACAAAATGAGCATTTAAAAAAAAAGTTTATAAAAATAGAAGTGATTAGAAAAGAGAAAAATAAATAAAGAAAAGTAAAGTAACTAAAATAAAAAAAGGAAAAAAATAAAAGATTAGTGAAAATTACGGATTTTATTTTTTAAGGAGTAAAAAATGTTGTTTTACAAAACTGAAAAATTTAACTTTTGTTAGTAAAAAGTACATAAAGCGTGATAAGTTTTCAAATAAAAAATGATCAGTGTACATATTAAAATTTGAGACTAAGATTCATAAATTAGGCATACTTAAAATACAAATTTTATAATTTACTCTGAGTTTTATGAACACTTATTTATAAGTGATGATTTGTATTTAAAAAAAGAGTCGTGATGACTTATGAACAAGACCAATTGTGGGACGATTTTGGTGATCCATTCTAAGGGAAAATAGGGAGAAGTCATGCTAATTTATAAAGTCTTGCTAATTTATAAAGTCTTGCTAATTTATAAAGTCATGGTCCATGTCATATCCATCGATTACAAAATATTGAAGTATAGACAAATTTTCGGTAGGAGATGAAGTTGACTTAACTTGGATTCGTTAATTTCCACTCAAATCACTATATATCCCGTGTTAGCTCTTCTTTTACTTTTTACTTGTAAATATCATAACCTTTTCAAGAACTAAATATTATTTTTAAATGATAAATAAAAACTAGTGTGAACTACCTTAAAAAATAGGCTCGTAATTTTTAGGCGGTTGGGGGTGTGAGAATCACCTTAAGAATTAAATTAAAGTGCCCTAAAAAATGGGCCGGTAAAATTATAGACGGTTGGGGGTTGAATTGTCCTGAAAAATCGAAAAGGGCCGTCCCAAAAATACTACTCTGTACTATTGACCGAGAAGCTAGTCGGGAAAATGTTACAATTACAATGTCAAAAGCAATAAGTTGAGGATAAATTAAAGGTAACTTTACCCCCTCTAGGTTATTATAGGTATGTATATACGTAAGTTTGTATACAACTGTGTAGTATAGAATTTGTAGTTCGTTCACGCATTGATGCATGTTCGTATAGGGACACATATTCAAATGTGAATATAATTTATTCAAATTTAATTTCAATGTATCTATTTATTAGTTGTACATCCGTAAATTGAGATATATTCATTTTCAAGGCCGATCCAAAAAAATAATAGATAAATTTATAAAATCCAAGAGATTTAGACCCTTATCTTTTCTTATTATTATTTTACTATGATATTGATGTACATTTTGTCAATTTTTTGGCTTTGTTGCCTGGTAGCCATTGACCTATGGAAAAATAAAATCGTCATTGGATCCCATGTGAAGAACTAAATAACGCTTAGAACATTTCTTTTACGATGGTGTAATCCTCGATGGTTTGCCCAACTAATGGAGTGTGTGCCATCTAACTATACGCATCGGGCCATATATGAAAGATACGTTCATAAAAACCACGTAATCAAACTTGAAATCTCTAGTATGTCTGTTAGATTTGTAACGAATTTGTTTGATAGGTTGTGCAAAATGTTAACCTTTCATGCCTCCTTGATTGATTTGTGGGTATTGTTTTGTCATTCAAGTTGTGATAGCAAACATTATATGGAATTGAACTTCGTTGTAAGTGCACTAATTTTTTAGTGCCTATAAGAAATAATCATACTAGAAGACCCAAGCGACTAAAAAACGATGGTCTTTATATGATACTACCCAAGCGACTAAAAAACGATGGTCTTTAGTGCCTATAAGACTAGTCTTTTGGGTTGAGTTCTTCCGTTTGGTCTGTAACAGTGGTATCAGAGCCAACCTCGGAGTGGTGACCCACGGATTGGTGGCCCACGGAGCGGTGACCTGGAGAGAGCCAGCCGTGACCAACGTGGCCGTTGGTCCTTAAGGAGGGGCGAATGTTATGGACCGAAACCATTGCAAGGTATGGACTTGTCCCACATCGGTTGTATGGACAATTGATGTGGGATTTATAGGCCAAATGGGTTCCCTCACCCATCAAACTAGTTTTTTTGGTTGAGTCCTTCCGTTTGGTCAGTAACATGATCATCGTCATTAATAAAGGCAACTTTAAGACCAATCAAGTATCAAGTGATAAATTACAGGATAGATCATGAGATACTGTAGATGATAAAACAATCCCTTGAAAACCTATACAAATAAGTTGTATAAACTTAAGATGCTTGTAAACTAAATCCGATGAACTCAAATGAGAACTTACAAAACAAATGTTTACAAAATGTATTTAATACTTTAAACGTTTCTATAAAATAAAAAAGAATCATAAAATAATATAAGACTTTGAACATGCTTACAAAACTAGTCAATGTTTTTTACTATTATATATTAATCCTCTTGGTCAAAAATTCTAAAGGGAATCTTCTTAAAGAAGAGTAATTCAAAATTGAAGTCTTGTCAAAAGGATGTAGTTTAAGCGAATGAAGAAATGATAAAAAAAAAATAGGTAATGGACAATGCCCAAATTTTCTTATTTTAGTAAAAAGAAAGCTTTTATCCCTCTCGTTTCTTTTCAAGACTAAATCTATAATTAATTACAATTTTTTTAACAGTGTTTAAGATCCAATTAAAAAGAAGAACAAATCACTCGTCGAGTCGTTGTAACAGGTTTAATTTTAAGTAATAAGGTATATCAAAGAGAACCCACGGTCGTTACGTGGTTCAACCATGGCATCGGCCATCACTTTTTCACTTACTCTCTTCATTAGCTATCTAAGCGACAATCCTCCTTTACAGTTTTTGACTAACCTCTAAAGATCTTAAAAATGATAATACACATTTTTACAAGTGATCTCTAATTCATAGTTCAAACATGATTGAGAGAAAGAAGAGATGAAGATCAAGAGCGAGAAGTTCAATTAGATGTGTTAGAGTAAACCTTTTATCATAAATATCTATTACGAACTTGAACTTCATATATATAATATGTAAGGGGTGTTCACTACCCAACTAATGAGTCTAAAGGTGATCATTATCTAGATTGTAGAGATGAAAAGAGGCAATCACTACTCTTCTCAGTGAGACTTGAAAGAGTGATCACTATGGAATTAGTGAAACAATGAATGGGTGATCACTATTCAATTAGTGAAAAGATGACCGCTGTCTTCAGTGAGATGATACAGTGATGATCACTACTATGATTGGTAATATGAGAAGAGGTGATCACAACCATATCTATATTTAACGACTAGCGAAGTTTAATGGAGGCGCACTAGCGGTTGAAGATTGAGGAGTGAACATACGGTGTATTAAACCATAGTTGTAAACAATATTATACTGAAGACTAGTATCATAAACATGGTGTGCATACATATCAAAATAAAGATAAACGTTATTATTGATCAAATATTCAGATTACAATACATAAGTCAAAAAAAGAAGAATTTTCTAGTTACAAATTAGATAATGACATAATAACGAAACATAAAGAAAAACAGGTATGATCACTGAAATAGAGATCTATTAAAACAGATTTCATGTCACCCTGATGAACGCATCTCTGTCCATGGGTACAATAACCAAAGTAGATTGTACAACAAGATTAATCGAACACCTTAAACAAACCCTGAAACAAGAGTGCGTAAGGCAGTAAAAGCTGGAAAATCTTTGGAAGATGTGCGTTTTTGTTGAAACATGTAAGTTCAAGTTTCTAGAACAAGGTCGTATTCCTTGTATATATACATGACACTATGAATGTGAAGAGTGTAGTTTCAACGGAATCAGTTCACGAATTAAACTAGTTTAATCGGTGAATGTACAATTCAAAAAACGAAACAAACAAACTTTCAAGTATTCGTAACATGGTTTTCTTCATATCCACAACTCATAAGGTGTGACATCATTTTTCTTAAGAAAATATTTTGTTCAGAAAATAGTTAGTCGATAGAATGGCTTCCTCCATATAATATCAATAATACCTTAAGCAATCTAAGTTAAGCAAAAGAGGCATTGAATTAAATTAATGTGTTCATCAAGTAAGTATAAGTAGAAGCATTTCTATTCATAAACTTTTTTATCATCACTGCTTTCTGTTTAAGCATGTCATTAAGAAACATAACATGCTTAGGTAAAACAAATTTATCACCTTCAAAAACTAATTGAAATTTAAACTTATTATACAACCATCCCGACACAAGGCTCTTGCACAAGGTGCATACATATAGTACATTGCTTAATGAACTCCATCCCTGAAGTTCACTTCAAGATCACATCACCTTCGACATTAATATCAACTACAATAAAATTTTCCATGTACAACATATTGTCTCCCACCACCTTCTTAAAGGCATTAAAGAAGGTCTTGTATGAGCAGACACGGGAAAGTAGCTCCAATGTTAACCTACCACCGCTTAGGGTTGTTAGACATCAAGTTGTCCTCATCCATCATGGTAGTAAGGCTAGAGATCATGGCAGTGACCGGTATATCATCATTAATCATACGTGCCCTTTCTTTTAGGTGTCTAGCGTTGGTTAATGTGATGATCTGATTCAACACGTTCGTAGCATTTTCCTTTAAAAGGAGCCACCTTCTTCTCCACGCGTCCTTTCCTTGGCCAAATATCCAAAACCTTAGCCTTGCCTTCCCTCTCCTCTTGTTAGCTTTATGGCCTTTAGAGGATTGACCATGCTCTAACGTGTTAACCTTAATCAATGTTTTCACTTGACTTCCATTTTACGTAAATTTGTTGTCATCCTCGTTTCGAAGAAGGTACTCGGTTCATTATGCTTATCCTTGAGTTTTTAAAATCTACCCAGCTAGTTAGTAGCTTTTCAATCATAACAACCACTTGAAATGTTTCACTAAGAGTCATCACCTTCGAGAGAATGTCATTAGGTATAACTTACAACTCTTGAACAGAGCTAATCAGAGTCTTAGACTCAACCATTTTATAGTCCAAGAAAAAGACCATGGGCATTTTACTTGCATTCCAACAACTCTCAGATTTCTTTAGGAGTCATTATCTTTCAATACAAGTTATATAAAGCATCCACAAGGTCATTGAACACATGTAACCCTATACGACCTCCTATATGACACATATAGGGTTATACGACGCGCATAGCAAATTTCGACATTGACTGTGAGAAAAAAATTCAGTGGTCTGTCAGAGGGGTTATACGCCTCGTATAGAGCTATACAATCCCCCTATACAACACCGTATGATGTAATACGACCCATATAGAAATCTATGGTGTTGATTTATAATTGAGGGTATTCAATTAACCGGTACCTTAAATGGTATAGTTAACATATTTGATCTAATTTTAACACACAAAACCCAACACCTATGCCACCGATGGCTTTTTGTTGATGAAAAGAACATTGTTGCGCTCCTTCCGGGGACACTTGCATGATGTGAGGATAATTGCATACACAATCTTCCTTTCGTACCTCCCATTTGACAATTGTTAATTCCTTAATTATTGGACGTGATATACAGATATTGTTAAAAAAAAGCTCTTTAATATTAAAACTTGCTTTAAACCTTCCCAACGAGTTAAACTGCCCTATTATTTTCTCATGTAAAGTCATATCGTAACATGAATCCATCTATGAAATATAAACCTTATTGCATTCACGTATGAGAACACACTTTATCCTAACTAATATATCTCTTGATTTTATAATTGATAACTTTTAAGGTCGATTAAATAAATCTCTACCTGCTTTTTGTTACATTTTATAAAATAAACTTAATTAACTTTCTATTTAGATCTACAAGTAATTAGAACTTTAGTGTCGTGCATATATGTGTATCAATATATCTCTTGAATATATATATATATATGATCGATAACTTTTAAGGCTATTTGAAATATGATCACATCATAAAAGATACTTACACTACAAGAAACGCGCGTATTAGGGGCGACGCCTTTAGCGGCAACATTAAGATTAGCGGCGACACCTATTAGCGGCGACACCTTTAGCGGCGACTTGTCGCCGCTAAAGGTTGCGATCCACCGTTCACTTTTTGACCAACATCTAGTCGTCCAAATCTGTTACATCGAACGACTACGATTTAATCGTAGATTAAACCTTTAGCGGCGACGACATTAGCGGCGACGCGTCGCCGCTAATGGTCTTTCGATATACGCGCGTTGTTTTGCCCCTTTCTTCACTTTCCCTCCATCACCAGTTGCAGCACTTCCTTCGAGCAACTCCGGTCATCCTCCACTTCGACGCAGCTCCGAACTCCGGCCATCATCCGCCGCATCCATCCTCCCTTCGAGCAGCCACCATCCGACCACCACCATCCGCCCGCAGTCTTCAGCCACCACTTCGAGCAGCCACCATCCGACCACCACCATCCGCGCGCGACCCACCAGCCACCCACCAGCCACCACCGGTCACAACCACGCGCGATCTGACCATCGTCGTCGCTGCTGCTTCTGTTCGCTGGCCGCTACTACCAGATCTGGTATTTTTGAGTCGGTGTTGGGAGAACGCCGCGGGCAT
>BJCN01313360.1:7135-18695 GCA_018326445.1 Flaveria brownii
CCCTAAACACCGCCATAGTTATCTGCCAATAAATGTTCATCTCTTCTACATCTTTTGGATTAATTTAATTAAGATCATCTTGTATAAGATCAATTGGTGTGAGGTGTCCATCTATGAATGCATTGTAGCTATTCATGAATCCTACAAATAGAGCAAAATATTATTTAATAGCTTTGCATTCTAAGTAGGAGTTAAACTCTAACTCTATGGTTAAACTAGACTAATGATGTAAGTCTAAGCTAGAATTTCTCCATCCTAATTAAAGTCCATCATCTGCTCTAGAATAATGTTTGAAAGTAGAGCATTGTTGCTTTGAACCCTTTCATTTCCCAGTAAACTAGCATCATTTAGTGCCTCTGCTTATCATCCATCTCATAGGAATAAATGGTTGAAATTAGATCGGTTAGAGAAGTCTTATACATGTCATTTGTCTTTTTAGTTCTTATTTAGTTGTAATTCTAATTACAGAGGAAAGAATTTAGTAATTTATGTAAAGCCCCGTTCCCAGAGACCACACAGTTGGACAATCGTAGCATTATTATATAAAACAATACCTATTTTATAAAACATTGCAGCGGAATTAAGATAACAAAACCATTCATTTCATTAATAATCACTGTTGTTAAGCAATACATCATTGTTTCATAGGTTACAAGAGGATCTTTTAATTGCATTACAAAACAACAATATCATTAAGCATGAATGGATGCCAATCTTGACCTGCCGAGTTGTTTCTCCCGTGTGCCACCCTCAGCAATCATTACCTGCCAACTAAAAATACATAAAAGTCAGCGTTGCTGTGCGTGTCCTAGTTTTAAAAGTGTTAAAATACCTTGTATATTTTATATACAAAAATACTCTTTTTGATGAAAATATCTTACCTCCGTACACGATCACACATCATACGTAATCCAGATAATATTCGTTTTTCATCTTATTCATTCGTACTTTCATTATTATCTTTCATCGTCGTAGCATTCATTTGTTTCGTACTTTTTATTATCTTTCACTTTCATCCAGACCTACATGCAATACCCTGAACATCATGCACGAAGCTGATATTGGGCCTAAGTCTATAAATAGACCCCTAACATTGTGCATGAAGCATGAACCGGTACCTAGGGCATGCTACAAGGGTCCCGTCAATCTCAATGATTGACCCTGTGTGCATCCTTCGGGTTAGCTAAACGGCACACAGTTGAGCTAACGACAACGTTGTCGTGCACCACCATTCAATTTGCTTGCAAGCCATTCTTCGTTTCATTACATTCCACTTTTTATCTTTGTTATCTTTCACTTCATTACGTAATACTTTACGTTCATTCGTACAAACATCATACCACATAAATTCATAACATAATGCATAACGTATATTATAACATAGTATATAAGTTTTGAAAACCGTTAAAAGATAACACATCATATACACTTACACACATACACATCATAACCTTCTTCACATCATCAGGCATACATAGATCACCACATAATAATAGAGCCTATCTCACCCATCTACCTCTTAAAACCCCTTAGAAAACCCTAAGTCGAAAATGAGGCACATGGACCATTTCAAACACCTGAACATAAATTTTCCAAGTAAAACAGTCTAGGCGCATTAGCATTATGTAGGCGCATTAGCATTATGTAGGCGCATGGGAACTATTTGGGTGCATGAACTACACTTATGTTTTCTAGGCCAAATTTCTAGGCGTATGGACCCTGTTTGGGCACATGGCCAACAATTATACATATTTCTAAACCATTTTCAGTCCCAATTTGCTTTCAATCATACTTACGTCATAAATATAGCATTCTAAACATCAATAACAACTTTACAACCCTAAATCATAAGCATTCATACACACACATACACACATACATGCGGTTAACATACATAATAATTGTCAAAACATTTTACATGCATTTTCAGCCCCAAAGAAGTTTCAAAACACATAAAAACCAGGGTCTAGAACTCACCTCTTATAGCCTTTAAATTCTAGCCCAACAAGCGTGCTCACACCTAATTCATGCCAAAAACACACCACCGAACCCACATACACACATAAGTATCGGTCACTAGGCTGAAAACTCGGTTGAAACTTAACAAAACACAAGAAAAACTTACCTTTTAGCAAATTCTACTTCTTCTTCTCACTAGAAACCGATGGAAGCTCTACTCTCTCTCTAAAATGTCAAAGGTAGTTGATGGAATAGAATAGTGGGCGGTCATGCCCACTTTAAACATAACAATAATATAGTTTTATCCTTTTTACACTTTAGCCCCTCCACTTATGTTCCTTTTTCCTTCTTGCAAGATATCTTTATTTCTCCTCTTATTTTCTTTTCTATAACTTGATAAACTTTCGGGTGTTACAAGTCTACCTCCATTAAAGAGGTTTCGACCCCGAAAACTATCACTTTCAAACAATTATGGGTAATATTGTCTCATTTCCTCCTCAGTCTCCCACGCAGACTCGGACCCCTTTCGGTGTTTCCACCGCACACGCACTAGTGGAACCACTTTATTTCTCAATCTCTTCTCCTTCTGATCGATCATTGCCACTAGTTGTTTCACATAATTGAGTCGTCCATCCACCTCGATATCTTCCACTAGTACAATCATGCCTTTATCTGCTAAGCACTTTCTCAGATGAGATACATGGAGTGTTAGATGAATCCCACTTAACTCATCGGGTAGCTCCAGACTATAAGCCACCTCTCCTACTCGAGTAATAATTCGGAAAGGTCCTATATAGCTGGGGCCCAGCTTCCCTCGCTTCTTGAAATGGATGATCCCTTTCCAAGGCGAGACTTTCAACATAACTCTATCTCCCACCTTGAATTTGATATGTTTCCGTCTCTTGTCGGCATACGACTTTTGTCTATCCTTCGCTTCCTTCATAAAGGCCTTAGGGGCTGTTTGTTTGGGTCTTATTGACCACAGTCAGACCCATATGTCTGACTCAGTCAGACCGGAGTGTTTGGTTTGATCACCACTTATCGAAATAGACCCCTTATCGGCCTCTTATTAGGTCAGAAAACACAAAACATCTGACTAAATTCCCCCACTTCTCTCGGTCACCTCCTCCATCCCCTTTAGCAAGGACCTCGCTGGCGGCCATCACCGGTGGCGCCACTGCTTTTGTTTTTTTGGTCTTCTCCTTTATCCCCTACTACTCACGGTCTCCTCCTTCGTCCCCTTCATAGGTACGTCTTCTTCTTCACAGGTTCTGCCGGCTTTCTTTCTTCAATTCCACACACCCCCTCTTTCTAGGGTTTTCTTTCTTCATCACTTTTCCTTTGCACTTGTCTTTTCATCATAGCCCTTATGAGAATTGGGGGTTAGGTGTGTATTTGTAGTGGATATTGGTTGGGTAGTAGGTGGCAATTTTTGGTACACGTTGAAGGGTAGAAGAATAAATTTGTAGTAGGAGGGTGTAGGTGGGTGTTTGCACTTTGCAATTGGGATTTGGGATTTGGGATTGAAATTGCTCAACCTAACCCCAACACCTTAAACAAGTTAAAAAAGAGACATGTGAAATATAATTTCGGAAAGCAAAAAAGTATTGTTTCAGATAGGATTACAAAGGCCATGATAATTCAATAAATATATAATCTTTTGATAAAATGAATTAGAAGTCTTTATTCTCAAATATATTCTTTGGGAGACTTTCAACCAGTTCAAGCCATTGAACCTGTTTCCTTCTACATTTTATTATCCATTTGATGTGTCAGAAATGAAAACATTACCCAAATCGATATATTCATAAGTAACTTAGATTAATTTTACTCTATTTCATCGCAACAATCCTCCACTTGTATGCATAGTTTGTTGAATTTTTAGGTTTGTTGATTCGATTGCCGTTGGCTCCTATACATGTGTCGTGTTGTATGTTATAATTGATCGCAACAATCGTCCACTTGTACGTATTAATTTTACTCTCATATGGTTTGCATTTTTTAATAATTGTTCATTATTAGGAGTTATAACCAAATAGATAAATTATATTCAGCAAGAAGTAATTCAGAAGGGTAAAATAGTCATTCTACATAGTCACTCAGATGTCCAACCAAATAGTAGCAAATTGGTTCAGCACTTATTAGTTCAGACCTCTTACTGGTTCAGACCTCCTACTGATTTAGCACTTACCCATTCAGAAGTTGCCAAATAGCACCTTAATCTTTTCCAACTGTTCAGTCGTATCAATACTCCCAAGCTCTTTCCGTCCAATTTCACCCCAACATACGATGTCCTACACCTTTTCCCGCATAGCATCTCATATGATGGCATACTAATGCTAGCATGATAAATGTTGTTATATGAGAATTCCGCTAACGGTAGGTGATCATCCCAACTTCCTCCAAAGTCGATCACGCATGCTCGGAGCATATTCTTGAACATCTGAATCATCCTCTCAGACTGGCCATCTGTCTGAGGATGGTAAGCCGTGCTAATGTGTAGCCTCGTCTCCATCGCATCATGGAATCTTTTCCAAAACTTTGATATGAACTGGGTGTCACGGTCTGACATGATAGACATCGGCACACCATGACGAGCTACAATCTCCTGATGAACAAATCCTCCAATCTTTCGGATGAGTATGTCTCGGGGATCGATAGGAAGTGAGCACTCTTTGTCAGACGATCAACTATCACCTAAAGGGTATCGTACCCCCTTTCCGTATGAGGTATCTTTCTTATGAAGTCCACGGTGATGTGATCCCACTTCCACTCGGGTATATCCAAAGGTTGGATCTTCCCGTATGGCTTCTGATGCTCTGCCTCCACTTGCAAACATGTAAGGCACTTGCTCACATACTCCAATACTCGCGCTTCAGTCCCAGCCACAATAATTTTTCTTCATGTCCTAGTACATCTTCATGGCACCATGATGTATTGAGTATCGAGTCTTATGAGCCTTATCCATGATTCGTACCCGTAGGTCTCCTAATGAGGGATACACATCCACCCAAAGCGGGTTCTAACTGCATGGGTATTTCTCCCAACTCCATGACTAGACCTCTCATCCTTTCAGGCTTAAGGCAATCTTCTTTGCACGCCTTATTTTGAAATTCCTTGACCTTGGTTATCATATCAGAGGTCATCAGAAGTTGATAAGCTTTCACCCGGATCGGCTCAGGTCTCTCCTTTCGGCTGAGGGCATTAGCCACCACATTGGCTTTGCCCGGATGGTCATGGATCTTACAGTCATAATCCTTGATGAGCTCCAACCATCTCCTCTGTCTCATGTTCAAATCCTTCTGCTCAAAGTACTTTATGCTCTTGTGGTCGGTGAAGATGGTGCACTTCGTCCCATATAAGTAGTGCCACCAAATCTTCAGTGCGA
Source organism: Flaveria brownii (assembly GCA_018326445.1). NCBI lineage: Eukaryota > Viridiplantae > Streptophyta > Magnoliopsida > Asterales > Asteraceae > Flaveria > Flaveria brownii. The sequence continues at coordinate 12,483 of BJCN01313360.1, forward strand.
AGACCACAACCGCTAGCTCCAACTGGAAGGGATAATTGACCTTGTGGGTTTTCAACTGTCGGGATGCATAGGCTATTACCCTTCCACATTGCAGCAACACGCAACCCAATCCCGATTAAGAGGCATCCGATTATACCACTTAGTCTTCACTCCCTCAGGTAATATCAAGACAGGAGCTTAGGTCAGCCTCGTCTTCAACTCCTCGAAAGCATTCTATTGCATTGGACCCCATACGAACTTCACATCTTTGCGGGTCAATTTGGTCAACGGAGAAGCTATCTTGGAGAAGTCTTGGATGAACCTCTTGTAATAATCTACCAAACCTAAGAAACTACGGATCTCAGATGGCGTCTTTGGAGATTTCCATTGCATCACTACTTCCACCTTTGATGGGTACACCATGATCCCTTCAGGATTAACAACATGACCCAAAAACTGAACCTTGCGCAACCAAAATGCGCATTTAGAGAACTTGGCATACAACTTCTCCCTTCTAAGCATCTCAAGTACTTCCCGAATATGACAGTGTTGGGTCTAATAAGGCTGGTGCAACCAAAACAAACACTTATACTTGATTTTGGTACAATGTATGAAGGACTTCCGAAGACAAAGCTGTATTTCTAAAGACAAATCCACCACCTTTTGAAGCCAAGACTAGAAGAACTTCTGAAGAGAAACTTAGTCTTCCGAGACTAAGTTTACTCTTCTGAAGTAAAAAGAAGATGAAGACTGGAAGCAGGTGATTCAAAAAGTTATTCCTTCCGAAGCCAAAGTACCTTAGGAAGACTTTGTGTCTTCGGAAGTTTACTTACCTTCAAAAGTAACAACTATGAAAGGTGGATAAAGTAAGGTGTCTGTCAGTCAACTACTACATTGAAAGACTGCATGGAACTTCTCCATGCGGGTATGTTTGACCTTACTTTATCCACTGCTCATCCATTATAGATTAGTACAGTTACCAACCTTAGTTGGTGATAAAAGGTAAGTCATGGGCTTGTTATTACTACCTAATACTAGGATAATACTTTATCTTAGTTTACATACTTCTAGAATCTGTGGTATTTTGTCTAGTTGTATTTTCTAGCTGATTTTTCAAGCATAACCGGCTATAGATAGTAGTATATATGGTTCTCATTGTAAGCTCATTAGAGTATGCTTACAAGAGTCTTGTAATCTTTGAGTTGAGAATTAATATATACAAGTATCTTGAAAACTTATTCATGTGTCTTGTTTACTTAATATATTACTATAAACTCATTGAAGATTTTGCCTCATCGTTTGAGTGAAACCAAGTGAGTTTAAGAGAGAACCATTGTGTTGAGTGACTTGTAACGATCCAACAATTGGTATCAGAGCATCCAGGCTCTTGATTATGAGATCTTACCATCCTAAATCATCTTTACTTTACACTCATACACTCACCTCACTCAAAATGGCCACGAACCAGAAATCACCAGAATTTGAAATGGGAACGATGACTAAAGCTCCTATCATCACTCCTGAAAACTTCAGATCCCGGAGGATGCAGATTGAAGGCTTCATCAAGTATCAAGACAACCAAATATGGAGATCTATCATTAATGGTCCTTACAAGCCAAAGGTGGCATCACCTGATGGCAATGATGCCATGATAGAAAAGGATGTTGAAGATTACTCAGATGAAGATCATAAGAAGATGGACATCGATAGCAAAGCCATGACTGTACTGCTTACAGCCATACCAAACTCCATCATGGTAGGCTTTGAGCACTCCAAGACAGCCAAAGAACTCTTTGATGCTTTGACTCAGATGTACTCTGGTTCTAATGACTCCAAGAAAGACTCCATGAAGCAGCAGTTTGAAAACTTTACGTATATTACTAGAGAGATACTTAGCCAACAATATTTCTCGTACATGGATCTTATCTCATCACTTCAGTCAATTGGAGTTTCTCTTGAGAAAAGAGACCTAACAAGGAAGTTCATGAGTGCACTTCCTCAAGAGTGGACTTTCTACTATGTCTCTATCAAGAGAACAGAGAACTTGAACACTCTCACAATGACTGAACTATTCGATATTCTTGATGGATACCGTGCAGAGATGGAGACTCAGAAAGGCCATTAGATGAATAGAATTTCTGGTCCTTCCACTAGCAATGCCCTAGTTGTTGCTGAAGGATCAAGAAACCCCCAGTCCTAATAGTATCTTACTTACTCCCAGCAGCAACCAAGTTCTTCTGGTCCATACATCACTTTTCCTAAAACACCAAAGTCTCAACAGGCTCAATCAAGTCCCTTCCCGGACAATTGTGCCTTTGTTTCAGGAAATGAACATTCTAGTGATTTTCAGTTCTGCTTTGAAGATCTAGAATGCTTCAGTCCTGATGATGTTGAATACATGGACATAGTTGAACAAATGGCTCTGCTGACTTATAGAGCAAAGAAGTTCTTTAAAAGAACTGGAAGGCAGTTCCCTCAAAACCCAACCAACAACAAATTTAGGTTTGACAAAAGCAAGGCCAAGTGTTATAACTATAATCAACTTGGTCACTTTTCTACGGAATACAGAGCTCCAAAATCAAACCCAGGAGCCACTCAAGCCTCCACATCTTCTACCACACATAAAGCTGCATCAACTGAATAACAAACTGTTGCTGTTGCTCAAGAAGTTGACTAGAGCTTCATGGTGCAAGAAGTGAATCTTGCTCAAACACTCATGGCTAGAACTGACGATAGCAAGGTATATGAACATCTTTGCACTTCAGCTTGTATTGCTAAAGTCAAACTATATCAAGACTATAACATGGAAATCAAATCTGATATTGAGTCCTTAAACATTTTAAAATGTGACTTTAAAAGGGCTGAATCTGACTATAAAATGAAAATTGAAGAGTTAGAAAGAACTGTGTCCTCTTTAAAGCATGAACAAACTAATTAAAGGACTCAAATCAAAGATTTAATTTCCAAGTTAGCTGAGGCTCAAGCCCAGCTAGTCATAGCTGAGGCTAAAGCAAAGAAGTATGCTATTGAAGAGCATAACTTCCAAACCATCCTTGCATCATCCTCCCACTAAAATTATGTTATCAAAACAAAGGAGGGTTGGGAACCAATGAAATTGCTCCACCATATTCTTATGAGTCTATAAGACAACCAAGATGTGGTACTGAAGAGCAAGAGGTTCCATCTACTGACCCCTTATCTTATGAGAGGAAGAATGATGCAAGTATGGAGACCAATACAGGAAAGGATCAGGTAGAAAACTCGATCCTCACTTGTAATGAACAACCCTTGACCACCAAAGCCAAAAGAAACAAAGCCAAGGCAGCTAGGAAAACTACCAAGAAAGTAGCTGAATCCAAGATGAAAATAGACCCAAAGTAAAAGGGTATGTTTATCTCAGCAAGATTCAAGGTCGTAAGAAAATCTGATCCAGGAATGGAATGCAGTACCAGTAATCCTGTCCAGCTAAAGGATCCGAAACTGAAGGGGAAGACTGTTGAGAAGTGCAAGAAACAATAGTCTTCACACCCCTTGAAAAGCAACATTGCATGCATAATGTGTGGTCTACACAACCACATGGCTAAAGATTATTACTAGAATCCTACAAGCACATATTATGCAAATAATGTTAACAAGGAAGAAGTCAAGGAAGGTTTCACATTTGGACCTTATCACATGGTTCAAATGATGAGAAAAGGAAAACTTACTTCTGAAGACAAATTACTTTTGGAAGAAAATCATTCTTACGAAGAAAAAACAGCTTCGGAAGTAAAGACAAATAAAATTCCAAAGAATAGGAGAATTCCTTTGAAACCTTCCGAAGTAAAGACTGCTTCGGAAGAACAGGTTTTCAAAACTTCTTTCAAAAATAAAGAAGCTTTAGAAGAAAGCTCTGCTGCTCAAGCTTCATCAAGCTCATCTTTGCTGATCACTAAAGGATGGAATGGAAGATCAAAGAAGATGTTGCAGCCCCAACCTCTTCTTCCAAAACCATAATTGAACCCCCATGTCTACATTTTGGTTCAATTCTGTCATCCACATGAGAAGAACCCAAGACCAAGAAGACTTGGGTCTCCAATAGCAGCTAACCTTTTCACCTTATATGCAGGGACATCCACTTGACAAAAATGGAAATATATGGATTGGGTCGACAGTGGATGCTCAAGTCACATGACAGAGAACAAATCTCTTTTACAACAATTTCAACATTTTGATGAAGGACCCGTTCAGTTTGGCGGTGAAACTGGAGGATACATTTCTCGCAGGGGAAGTGTATCCAATGGTAAGTTAAAAATTGACAAGGTAAACTTTGTCAAATAGCTTGAACACAACTTGTTATGCTTTTCTCAATTCTGTGACCAAAACCATCACATGCTTTTCACAGAACATGAGTGTATTATCCTCAAACCTGGGATGACAATTCCTGAGAAATTGGTGCTTCTTAGATCTCCTAGGAAAGGGGATATGTACAAGCTTGATATGAATAATGCTTCCCCACTGGGTGAAGTATCATCCTTTCTTTCCAAAGAAAATGGTGATGAGTCAACTCTATAGAATAAGAGAATATGTCATGTTAATTTTAAAACCATGAACAAGCTGGTCAAAAATAACTTGGTACATGGAGTGCATAAAAAGGAATTTATTTGCAAAGATAATTGTGTTGCTAGCCTGAAAGGGAAATAACACAAGGTTCCTCATAAATCCAAAGAAATGAACTCTATCACCACTCTGTTACACTTGTTACACATGAATCTATTTGGTCCTACAAGTATAATGAGCATTGGAAAGAAATCATACTGCCTTGTGATTGTTGATGACTTTACTAAATATACATGGGTTTTCTTTTTAAGAACTAAGGTAAAAATCATACTGCTGAAATTTTAAAATCTTTTATTCTTAAAATTAAGAACCAGATAGACCATAAGGTAAAAATCTTAAGAAGTGACTAAGGGATTGAGTTCAAAAATCAAGTTCTTGACTCATTCTATGACTCTAAAGGGATCACCAGACAATATAGTGCTCCCAGAACTCCTCAACAAAATAGTGTTGCTGAGAAGAGAAATAGGACAATTATTGAGGCTGCTAGGACTATGTTGGCTGATTGAAAGCTACGTCTAACATTCTGGGCAGAGGCAGTCAACACTACATGCTATTTGCAAAATAGAGTTCTTATAGTTAACCCCCATGGTAAAACCACTTATGAGCTACGGAACAAGAGACCACCATTCATTGGTTTTCTTAGGTTCTTTGGTAGCTGGTGTACCATACTTAACACAAAGGTCAATTTAGCAAAATTTGCTGAAAAGTCGGATGATGCTATCTTTGTTGGATACTCTTCAAGCTCCAAAGCTTATAGAGTATACAACATTAAGAATCAATAACTTAAGGAGTCATCCAATATTGTTGTTAATGAGCACACTCCTTGTGTTAAGGGGAATAACCCTGAATATATCTTCAACTTAGAATTGTTTCCCAACTATTCTAAACCTTCTTATGAGATTGTTTCATCTGGAACAAGTGGACAAACAGATTCCTATGAAGATAAAATGTTTGAGTTGCCAAGGCCTCTTCCATGATCTCCAAGAAGACATGAAGATCAAGCTCCCATAGCTGGTAATCCGGAGAGTCTCACGATCTCTAGAACCGATGGAGCACCAATAAGTTGTCATCCAAATAAGCCCCAATCCTCAACAACAGACAACTTTAGCAATCAACACCACACTGATGAAGACAGTGACATGGAGGAACAGGAAACTGTTGATCCTGCTTCACAGCAACTCATAACTGATGTTGTAACACATTCATTGAATCAGTCCTCATTGAATGAATATGAGACAGTAGCTGGTGGTGGTGTTCACAATCCTAACCAAAACATCTCTAACTTGGATCTATTTATGCAACTAGATGTGATTCCTAGGCTCAGGATCCACAACACCCATCCAACTAAGAACATCAATGGGGATGTCTCAGAGGGAGTAAAAACATGGAGTCAAACCCATCAAGGGAAAGTATGCTTGTATTCATGCTTGCTTTCTCAAATTGAGCCCAAGAAAGTGGAAGAAGCCTTAAAGGACAATAATTGGGTTGAAGCAATGCAAGAGGAGTTGCTTCAATTCAAAAGGAAAAAGGTAACTAAATCAAGATCAAATAGCTAATCAGGACCAGAACCTTTCACACAGTGTCTGGGCTCATTGAAGATCATATTTGCTGATTTTTCAACTACTCTAGTTCTGA
>BJCN01313369.1:2272-12938 GCA_018326445.1 Flaveria brownii
AAAACATAGCAGCCCCTAAAGGGGTTTTAAAGTCCATAAAACGAAATTTTTAAAGGACAATACAAGCTAGCTATCCACATAACCGGCTCTAGATGCCGTTGTTGGGTTTGTTAGAATACAAAATCCAAGTTTAACCATTTAAACTTTCTGAAAACGCAGCGGAATAATAGCTTTATAATCTTGTTTATAAGCTAAAATTTCAAGTTCTATTTTGATGTTATAAGTTTTAAACAAACCCAAAAACAAGTGGATCTTTATATGTGAATAAGCAAGCTATGAACATATGTAAAAGTACATAAAATCACAGCTACAATGAGCTGTGAAAACTACCTTCTACCAGCTTGAAATTCGACCAAGAAGGAGAAGATTTGAGCTCAAGATTCGGCCAAGGCTCCAAGGAAAGGATCCCTCAAGCTTGTATACCCCAAGCTAACTTGAAAACACCTCTTCTTGCTAGGGACATTACCACCAAATGACTCAAAAAACCCTCTATCTTGTTGCTGCTGGCCAAAGGCTTTGAGAGAGAAAGAGAGAGTTTTTTGATCAATTTTTACATGTATGGAGATGAGAGAAAATAAGTGTAAGACTAGTTAATGTGTGTCTCTTTTCAAGAAGGCAAGTAAGCCAATAAGAACAAGGGGGGGGGGCCGAATATGGGTTTGAAAAAGGTTCTTCCCCCCTTAAACTTGTAACACATTATTTTTTTAACTAGTCTTCTACTTAGATATACAATTAACCTTTTAATTGTATAATCCATACACTCCAATTATTAATTTGTGATATTATTTAACTTACTTAAATAACATTACAAATAATATCATTGAACAAAATATTCTAATAAGTTGTTCCATCTTATACGTAACTTATTTAGAAAACCCATTTTTTCTAAATTTGGTGTAAATATTTAATTGCATGATCATATCATCAATTAAATATTAATTGGTGTTTGCTAAGCTTGTTATTGGGTATAACCCGACTTGGATAATAACGTACTAACCGCATCAATATTCTGCCTGTCTTGGGCATATAGAATCCTACACACAACCTAATCCTTGATGTGAAGCATCGCAATACACCACAAAATCATCAGTTCGATCTGGAAGGGACAATATCGTTGCGTTGCACAATTTCCCCTTCAACGTTTGGAATGCTAGTTCTTGTGCATGTCCCCAATCAAACTTCTTATCTTTCTGAGTCAACAGGGTTAACGGTTGGGCAATCTTTGAAAAATTCGCAATGAAGCGACGATAGTATCCGCACAATCCTAAGAATCGCCGTATCTCTTAAGGTGTCTGGGGTGCATCCCATTTCATCACCGCTTCAATCTTACCGGGATCTGCGTGAATCCCATTTTCGTTCACCACATGCCCCAACGATTTCACTTCTCGTAACCAAAACTCATACTTCGAGAACTTGGCTAAAAGTTTCTCCTCTTGTAATAGACTCAGTATTGCCCGAAGGTGTTCCTCATGCTCCTCTTTCAATCGGGAGTATATAAGTATATCGTCTACGAATACGATAACGAACTTATCCAAGTATGGTTTGCACACTCGATTCATCAGATCCATGAACACAACTGGTGCATTAGTCAGTCCGAACGGCATGACTAAGAACTCATAGTGCCCATAACGAGTCCTAAACGCTGTTTTCGGTATGTCATCCTCGAAAACCCTTAGTTGATGGTATCCCGAACGAAGGTCGATCTTGGAGAAATACGAGGCTCCTTGTAGCTGATCGAACAAATCATCGATTCTGGGAAGAGGATATCGATTCTTCACAGTCAATTTGTTTAGCTCGCGATAATCGATGCACATACGGAACGATCCACTTTCTTCTTGACAAATAATACCGGTTCTCCCCATGGTGAGTGACTCGGTCGTATAAAACCCTTCTCCAGTAGTTCCTGTAATTGACTAGATAACTCTTGCATTTCCGATGGTGCCAACCGATACGGTGCTTTTGCTACCGGCGTAGCTCCAGGAACCAGCTCTATACGAAATTCCACTTGGCGTGGGGGACACAAACCCGACAAGTACTCAGGGAATACATCCGGATAGTCTCGTAGTACAAGAATATCTACCAACTTGTTCTCTTCTTTCTTTTCCACTACATGTGCCAGAAACGCGTAACACTACTTTCGTAAACATCGACGTGTCTTCATGCAAGAGATAAGCTTTAAGGTTCTCCCCGATTGTTCACCTTGAATCATGATTATTTCCCCGTCTGTCATGGGGATTCATACTACTTTCCCCGGACAAACAATCTCAGCCCCATGTTTCGACAACCAATCCATCCCCACAATCACATCGACACTACCCAGCTCAAAAGGTATTAAATCTATATCGAAGGCATGGTTTTCCAATATCATTGAGCACTTTCTAATAATCTCATTGGCTTTTACAACTCTAGTTGGCCATTTCCATAGAGAAGCTAGTTTCTAGTCTACTAGGGTTCAAGGCAAGCATGTGAGTAAATTCAGAAGATATAAAACTATTGTCTGCTCTAGTATCAAACAATATAGATGCGAAAGGGTGATTGAGCAAGTACGTACCCGTAACAACATTCGGATCCTGACGGGCGTCATTTGATCCAATAACGAATGCACGTCCTCTGGCAGCGTTCCCTTGATTCCCTTGGCCTTGATTACCAGCTATGGACATCACTTGTGGCTGGTTGTTTGCTTGCTGACCCTGTGCCCGATTCAGTCTGGGGCACATGTTCCAGTAGTTACCCGGGTTTCCACACTCATAACCGACCATGGCATTCCCGGCGGGGTTAACCGCGTTGACCAGTGCCACCAGATTCGGCGCTACTCTACAGTCTTTCGCTAGATACCCCGAGCGTCAACAGTTCACGCAAAACCGGCAAGGCATTGCTGGGGGATGATGGAAGTTACACCTATCACATTTAGGGTGTGGCCCTACGTATTCCCTCTTGCCTTGTGTCACTGCCATAAAATTCCTGGTTGTCTTGGCCCTTTTGTCGAACTTCCCGGTACTCGACCGACTCGTTTCTCCAACATCTTTTCTTTTATCTACCCCTCTTCGTAAGACCCCTGTTCTCACCATCTCATCAGTTAGAGTACCAGCCTTTAGAATCGCACTCTGAATAGTAGGAGGGGCTGCTGCAGTTACCATCGCCCGGACTAAATGTGTCTATGCCATGTGCTATCAGCCTGTTGTCTATGCAAGACTAATCATAAATTTTTGGAACACTGCATTAGTTGAGCTGAATGATGAAGGAAGAAGAGTGCTTAGAGGATTTATGATAAATGATAGAATGATAGAAGTCTCTAAAGATTCTATAAGATCCTTATTGAGATTGGGTCACAATGATCCAGATGATCCATCTGAGCTAATATTCAATGAATGCAGAGAAACATTCATTAAAATGGGACAACCCGATCATTTTCCCAAAAAAGCAATTTTTCAGAGCCAGAGTCTTCAATCACTAGAGGCTCTTATGCTATATCTTTCAACATTGCATGTCTAAGCGAAGTGCAAGATGTAATTCATTCCCATTAGACATTACATCTCCGATAGTGGCACGTGCTACTAATAGAAGGTTTAACATGGCAATGTGGATAATGAATGGATTCATATTCAACCTTGAAAATGGCATTAGGAACAAATACCTAATGTATCCAAGGTTTTTGCAAATGATCATAAATGAAGAACACCCACACTTTGATGTGTATAAAGTATGTGGTGATATTTTGAAGTTTCAGCATATGTCAGAGATTTCTTACAAGAGATTAGCCATGATCACTGGTGCTCAAAATGTACCAATGTTTCAACATATGAGGAACATTGCTAATGATGTTATTGATATCAGTTTAGATCATTTCCACTTAATTGAAGGAGAACAAGTGGATCCAGCTGATATAATTGATCAAGTTCCTCAAATTTTGTCTGATAAAGATGATAAGATGATGAAAATGATGAAACTGATGATGATAATGAAGATAATGATGATGATGAAGATGAAAGTTCATGAAGTGATAATGATGATGATGAAGGAGCTGATGATGTTGTTGAAGCTCATCAAGCAGAGAGTAGTGAGACTACTATCTCTGATCATGCTAATGAGACACATGATATTGATGAAGGAACATCTGGTGGCATGGCTCATGATGAAGAAATGACTGAAGTTCATGTTGGTGAGGAGATAGATGTTAATGTTCATGAAGAAGATGTCCAAAATCAAGAATTTGGATTTGATTTTGTTGATGTTATCATTTCTGAGCCTATCTTTTAAAGCTCAACTCCTATAGAAGCTGAAGAAACACCAATTGCTACTGCACACAATGTGTCTGTACAGACTGAGGATATTATTGATATGGATGAGCTTGAAAAGTTAAAAGAATCTATTAGTGCTCAAGAAAAGACTATCTCTGAGTTAACAGAAGACAATGTGAAGTTAAAAGATATAATTCATAAGAAAGATGATCAGATTGCTGCTCCGGTGAAAGATAAAGATGAAAACATGAAAACTTTTGAAGTAATGATTAGAGATTATGACTTAATGGAGGAAAAGTATAAAAAGTTAAAAGAAGATCATGAAAATATGAAAGAGGAGTTGACTAAGCTGAAAGGCAATCAAAATTCTGATTCTCCTGAGTTAGTGATTGTATCTGAGATCAATCCAATTGACATTGAGAAAACTCCTGTAGCGGACAAAGGAAAAAGGAAAATTGATGAAGTAGATATTTCAGTTTTACCTGAAACATCATCAAAATTTCAAAAGACCGTTGAAAGTCAAGAAGAGCAAGAGTCTTATGTTCAAGAACAGATTGAAGTTATTGAAGATATTGAAGATGATTTTGATAATGATTGGTACAATAAAGTATTAGAAGATGAAGATATTGTCAAAGCTAATATTAAATCATCTTTTTCACCAGTAGAGACTGCTCATGATGAGACACCTGTAGACTTTGATGATATGTATAACTACTTGGTGAAAATGAAATACAATATAGTATTTCTGGACGGCTTGACAGTTTCTCAAATCAATGAAGAATACGAGAAATGCTTTACTGCTGAGTCAGTCGCTCCAATTGATCCAAATGAAATTATGGTTGAGCATGGTAAGTGGAATCCACTCCAAGAGAGCATAAATGTTAAAGAAATGCCATCTTCTGAATTGCACCATCTAGATCCTAAAGATATGACTGTTTTTACCTTAAGACCATGGTTGCAAGCTAGAAATTTTCCTCGGAAGAGATTGAAGAGATCACAATCTGAATGTTCAAGGAATTTAGTTAGAAGCTTTCAGGAGACTGAGAAACAAACTAATAAGATGATTGTACATGATACTGATAATCCATAATATCTTAGGATTACAAAAAGGACAAAAATGTTGAAACCTCAAGAAATAAAGTCAATGGCTATGAAGAGCTCAGTGTATGAAAGTAGGAAAGAGTTGATGAGAATGTTTCCTGAGTCTGAGCAACAAGCTTATAAAGTTTCTCTTGATCAGAAACAATCATTCAACAAAGCTAGATCTACAGGTAACTTGGTTGGGAATGTTTTACAAAAAGGACAATCAATTTCAAAGTTGCTGAATATGATGATTGCTCCTGATTCTACCAATGCAGTGAAAATTGTAGCTTGGAAATATGATGAGGTGTTTGATGCTTTTTTGATTAAAAGAGTCAATGCTGTATGTGATGTATATCACTTCTTTTCAAGCATTATCAAACTTCCAGTTCAACATTTGAAAGAGTTGGATAAAGTGCCACTTATTAATCCAACTGGATCAAAGCGGGGTGACTGTTTGTTGAGTTATTGCACAGATGTTTAAGCCGGGCAAGTTCATTTTTGGAAACCCGATATGATCAAGATCACAAAAATTTTTCAATTCAATGAAAAAGAAGAGGAAGTATAGAGGAAAACGAGCTGAAGATGAACGTTTCTTGATTAAATTTTGTGATCAATACTTTGAAAAAGTTACAACACCAGGATTAAAGGTGATAGAAGGAACACAAAAATCAAAACCAATCCTGAGATGGTTTTATAATTCGGATACTTTTGAGCTTAAGTTGGTCCAAAATCTGATAAATTAGGATGAGGACATGATAACTTTGTTTGGAGTTTTTGAGCTCAAACTGCTACATCCGAGTTATTTTTCATTCTTTTATGTTTAGAAGTTTGAAAGAGTTACTCCAGAGATAGAAGAAAATGACAAGAAGTATTTCTTATCAATTATCAAGGTCATGAACGCTGCTATGGAGAGAATCTCATTAAAGAAAGCCTTAGCTTATGCTAACATTGTTAAGAAAGATATCAGAGGTATAGAGTTTATGGGAATCTCAAGCAAAGGCGTATTGGAGGTTTATTATAAAGAGAGTCAAAAGCCCATAGAGTTGTATGCCCATATTGACATTACAGGATTATCAAAAGATACACTGGAGGTGATGAATGGAATGGAGATAAAGACAAACGAAGCAAAGCTAGAGCAAGGTATCTTAGCTAGTAAGTTCAAAGCTGCTATTGCTAAGGTCTTAAAAGAACAAGAAATGTACAAAGAAAAGCCTATGTTCAAGATCAAGGAAGAACCCGAAGACTTCTTTGATGTTTGAAGATGAAAGAAAAAGAAGACAAAAGACAAAGAGAAGAACGTTGATGCAAGAAAAGAAAAGACAAAGCTCTAGAGACAGAAGATTTTGAAGACCAAAGACCATGTTAATCTTAGGGGGAGTATTGTTAGTTCTTCTTAAATATTAACATGTTGTATTTAGATGTCTTTTGTATGAGTTTTTTCATAGTATAGGGACTGTTTATGTAAATAGTAGTACCTTAGTTTATTGATAGTATATATAGCTTAGATGTGTTTTGTGCAGGTACATACACTAGACTCTTAGACTAGACATACTACACTTGTAACTGCTACTTACTCTTGTAATCATCTTTGATTCTATCAATGAACTTCTATGAATTTTTCTTGATTGTTTGCTTTGATTTGATTACATTTGTATTTGTTTGATTGAATTGCATTCTATCATCATCACAGATTGACTCATTTGCTCCTATCAGACCACATATTTCCGTGACTCTTGGTCCAAATTACGACAAACAAAAACCAGTTAGCTTGAAAAGTGTAGCTGGTGATGACCTTAAGAAGGTCAAAGCAGACATGAAGGCTCATAGCATCTTGGCTATGACCTTACCATTTGTTCAGTTAGTGAATGAGATTATAGTCTATGGTCTCTAATATGAATCTGTGCAGATTAACAAAAAGATGTTCCATACACTTCCAGAGAACTAGACTCAGTCAGTATCTCTGATGAAAGTAACATTGGATCTAGAAGCATTGTTATTAGATGCTTTAGTTGGAAAAGTAGAGGCACTGGAGTTAGATGAAGATCCAGAAACAACAATACAATCAGACATGTTGAATCCTATAAATTCAAGAAAATGCAACAAACAGACAGTGCTTTCTTAACTTGTACTTGTGAAGAGGAAGATGAAGAATTCTTGGATTCAAGTGAAACCTCATTCTTTTCTACTCCTGAATCATCTCAGAACAAACAAAAGTCCAAAAAAGACTGGTATACATGCTTCCCATGATGATACACTTCAAAGCAAACAACATCCACAAACTTCTAGCTCCAGCAAACAATATACAGCTTAGACTCAGAACATTCACAAATTTAAGAAACCCATGGATGCACTAATAATCATCTTGAAAAGTAAGGAGAAAATGGAAACTTTTACAGCTTTTTCAACAAGCTTTGAAGCTTATTTAGGAGCCAACCTCTGTCCCTCTCAAATCTTACAACAAGACTTGGATGAATTAGCTCCTGATATGGTTGAAGAAATAGATCTTCAATGGTCAATGGCAATGATAGCATACAAATCCAAGAATTTCCTATAAAGGAACAGGGGTTTAAGCATGGATAAGAAAACCAAGATTGGTTTTGATAAAACCAAGGTTGGTTTTGATAAAACCAAGGTGAGATGCTACAACTGTCAACTCTATGGTTATTTTTCAAGAGAATATTAACAACCTAGAGCTAACAAAAACACCAAACAAACACAAACATCCAGTAGCTATCACTCAAACAGACAAATGCCACCACCCATCAGTATTCCTGCATCCCCAGCACTAGCACAAATAACATATTACAACCCCAATTAACATTTAAAATCATCTGCAATGATCATCAAACAAGATGGCGAATGTGATTAGAGCATGTATGAGGCAGACATCCACTCTCTTGATCATGTCCTCATGGCAAAAAATTGAGGATAAAATCTCTAAAATCCCGAAAGAAATAAATGAGAATCTCTCTACACCAACATGCATTGACGAAGTCACTAGATATAGAGAGCATGCTGATCAACTTTTAAAGAAAGTGATTGAAACAACTATTTTAAATGATAGTTTAAAAACAGAGCAAAAACAATATGAAATTAAAATACTATCACTTAAAAATGATTTAGACAAAGTTCTGTCTAAAAAGTTAACACTTAAAGCTCAAGTAGAGCAACTATCTGGATCATTGACTCAGTAAAAAACATTACAGGCTAAAACTAAAGTGAATTATTAGAAATTTCAGGTAAGCAATAAGAAGTTTGAAGAACTTCTTGCTCATCAAAGGGCTTTTAAAGACCCCTTAGGATTGGGATACAATAAGGTCAATCCACCTTATAATGATCAATTATGTCCCACTTCCTGCCTTTAAAGACCCCTTAGAAGAACTTCTTGCTTTTAAGGGCTTTCACAATTATTGTTCAATCTATGAAGGAAGCAATCACAACACTGCAAATTACTTTTTTAACAATAAAAATAAGAAGCAAACCAAACAAAATCAAGTTGAGAAATCAATTGAGAAGCAGACAATTGCTCCTAACAAGACAAAGGAGGAGCACCAAGACAAACTCCTCACACTAAAGTTGCTTTGAACAATGACAAAACATTTTATGACAACTTTAAAACAAACAGGAGATATAAGTCTCAAAATAGAATCACATCTGACATCAGCTCTTAAATAAGAAGAGCTCAAAGCACTTCTCCAAATAGAGCTAAAAAAACACATATAAAATCTAGTGTATCTAGAACTCCTAAACCATCAGACAATGCCACATTAGAACAAATATGTGTTATGGGAAAACATGGAAAACCTAAGACCATCTTGGCTTGGATTGCACTCTCTAACTGATTTCTTTACTTATACAGGGACATCAAAGAAGGCCTATCAACATATGGTATGTTGACATTGGATGCTCTTGACACATGGCTAGAAATTGACAGAGGAAATGTAGCCGTTGGAGGTGATAAAACAGGTGGAAAGATTACAGGAGAAAGAACAATATCCAATGGGTTAACAAGCTTGGAAAATATCAACTATTGCTCCAATCTCTAGTTCACTCTTCTTAGTGTATCCCAAATATGTGGCAAAGGATATACAACCTCGTTTACTCCAAGAACTGCTACATCCTTAAGATGGGTTTTCAAATCCCTAAAGATTATATCCTTTTGAAAACACCTCATCAGAACAACACATAGATAGTTGATGTGAAAAATGTTTCAGCATCAACCCCTGAAACCTGTTTATTATTAAAAGCAACAGAAGATGTTTCCTAATTATGGCATAAATGATTGGGTCACTCAAATTTTAACAGAATGAATCAACTTGTAAAGGAGACTTAGTAATAGGTTTACCACAAAAGGAATTCTTTTGTACAGACCATTCCACTGCATGTCTGAAAGGCAAATAACAAAGTGTCTCATAAGTCAAGATTGGTAAACTCTATCAATACATCACTTAAATTGCTTCACATAGACTTATTTGGTCCAATAAACATCTAAGCATAGGAAAGAAGCAATTCTGTCTTGTTATAGTAGATGACTATTCTTGATTCACCTGGGTTTTCTTTCTTCTACACAAGTAAAAAACATCAGAAATTATCAAATCATTTATCACTAAGATTGAGAATCAATTGAATTTTAAAGTTAAATCTTTAAGAAGTGATAATGGTACTGAATTTAAGAATGACTTAATTTCCTTCTTTTTTGCAGAGAAAGGAACAAGTCATCAATTTAGTATAGCAAGAACTTCTTAGGAAAATGGAGTTGCTGAAAGAAGAAACAAAACATTGATAGAAGCAACCATATCTATGCTAGTTGACTCTCTATTGCCCATATCCTTTTGGGCTGAAGCAATCAATACAACTTGCTAAATTCAAAACAAAACTTTAATTACTAAAGAACAAAATAGAACTCCATATGAGTTAATGTTTAAAAGAAAACCATTCATTGGCTTTCTTAAAGAATTTGGATGCTATGTTTCAATATTAAACATCAGAAAACATTTATCCAAGTTTGCTCCAAAGGCAGATGAAGGATTCCTTGTTGGATATTGTAGAGGCTCAAAAGCTTACAGTGTATACAATCCAAGACTAAATATTATAGAAGAAACAACAGATGTCATTTTTAATGAACATTCTTTCAAAGAGAAAGTCACTGGATCAGACTGGTTGTTTGATATTGACACACTAATGAAATCATTTGACATATCTTACTTTGATGTTTTAGGTACAAAAGAACACATTGGATACCACCTCCAACAAATGATGTTCCTTTAACTACGATCCTCCAAGGAGAACAAACATCATTCCTCCATGTACAACAGTTATACCTCCTCAAGATCAAACAAACACAT
>BJCN01313391.1:687-11750 GCA_018326445.1 Flaveria brownii
TGTGCTTTAGTAAATAGCATAAGAATCTCTTTTCATATGCCTCTTAATTTTTAAAAATAGTTATAAACATACAATAATAAAAATTTGAATTTAAAATACAGAAATTGAAAATTAGTTAAATTTAAAGCTAAATAAAAATAAAACTGATTTTTATGATAAAAAGAAAAATCAAATTGATTGGTTTGTAATATTACTTATTTAATAAAACAGAGACGCGAGAAACATATTTTTTTAAGGATCTACAAATGCAACATAATGTGTCCATTGAATTGTTTATTTGATATATAGTATAGATATAGAGATATGGGTTGTTTGATAGTATGTGGATAATAGTCTAACTTTAAGTATGAATAGTTAAGAGGCAATCCTTAAGAGACAATTAAGCATTAAAAGATAACTTTTTAATGGTCATTAAGAGGATACTAGACAACCCCGTCAATATAGATTTGTTTATGTAATTATATAAAATTTTAGAGTTAAGTTATATGCTTATAAAAAATATTTAATAATTTCTTATATTATAAAAATTCTTTTAAATTATTTATTAGTTATAACAACTTTGATTTTGAATCAATGAGATTAGTTCTTTAACGTTCATAATAATTACTAATTAAAGGATTTATTAACAATTTTGTTATTTTTAACTATTTTCACTATGTCTCTATTTTAGAAATCTTCATACTAATATTGAAAAAGTTATTTAATATGTGCAAGACTATCAATCAGGATAATGAGGCAAATCAACCTTATAATTTCCTATACCTAGTCTTGATTGATTTCATCACACTTTATCATGTTTATAGATTCCCTTTTATCTCTCTCTCTCTCTCTTCGTGTAATTACTTACCCATACATTAGTACCTATGTTTAAAGGAATATCAGTTCTCTATCGGTAGCAGAAAGCCACCATGTGAGTTAATACCTTTGTCGTTGTTAACCTACCACAATAGTGCTAAGCTATCTTAATTAATTGCAAAGAAAATCACACACCTTTTCATGACAATGGCAACCTCTTCAATTGTCCAAATTACAATAACTACGTGTTTCCCAATCAAATTCACAACTTCAAATTTTCCCTTACAGCGTAAAGAAGTGTAGTCGACCTTGCTTGTCGGGTTGAATCTCGATAAGTTCATCAATGGTACCCTAGCATATCCAACAATGTTCATAACGGACGACTTAGCACTTGCACAGAGTCCTGTTGATGATGAAGACTTATCTCATGGTCCATATTCTGGACAACTTGGTGACGAGTACAACAACATGATTACTAGTTCAATCAAAGTCCTGAAAAAACTTAACCGCCTAATTTTACCGAACTATTAGTCGACTTTGAACATTGTTCTTAATATTATCACGACCAATTTTACCCAGAGCCAATCACCTAGCTAGGTTTAACTCTTGGTCTTACAGAGACATACTTCCTACTCGACCAAACCAAACGTAACAGTCATTCTTCGTCCAAGCAACAACCACCCTTGAAACAAAAGAGGTCCTCGTAAACACGCTTGTTTTCTCAAACAGGACCTTTTATCATCTCTTGTTGTGAACATAAAAAAGCACCCCTCACCAACCTAACACACTTGATTATTGTACAATGGTGCTTCCAATCATCTTGATTGGTTATCCCTCGCTTTCGGAATACAGTGATCCAGATAAAACCATTCACGGAGACGGTAATAGTCTATGTATATCACACAAATCTTATTATTCCTTCCCACTAATTACTTCTTAATAATGTTTTTTGTGTTCCTAATAATCTTGTTTTGGTTGCTGAACTTTACAAAACTAACTATGCATCAGTTGAACTTTTTCTATTTCACTTTTTAATTAAGGATCTTTACTCTTTAGCATTTACATAGGTGGGACACTATTTTAGCGAACAATATCCATGATCTCTATCGGCCTTCACCAAAACTCAACTCCATCCAGAGTTTTGTTTCTTCACACTACAAGGAAGAAGACCATTAGCGGCGACATATGTCGCCGCTAATACACCCATTTGTCGCCGCTATTACTATTGTCGGAGGTGGTGGCGCGGAAGAGGGGTAAGGCTAATTGGAGGGAAAGTGAAGAAGAAGGGCACTAAACCCGCGTATAACCAGTAACCATTAGCGGCGACGCGTCGCCGCTAAAGGCGTCGCCGCTAAAGGTTTCAGGTACGATTTAATCTGAGCCGTTTGATGTAATTGATTTTGGACGGCTAGATTTTGGTCAAATAATGAACTGTGGATCGCGATCTTTAGCGGCGACATGTCGCCGCTAATGACGTCGCCGCTAATATGTGTCGCCGCTAATGGCTATGTCGCCGCTAAAAGAGTCGCCCCTAATACGCACGTTTCTTGTAGTGTCAATGGCATCCCACTTTTAAAACTAGGTTATGATTCTTATTTTATTAGTTAACAAAGGCATTACTTTTCCTTTGGTAGTGATTCATTTCCACAAAACCAATATGACTTATTTATTCCAATTTTAACGCGTGGACGACTTCCCCTACTATGTCCTAGTTGTTGATTTTTACTTAATATATATTTGGTTATATCTAATAAAATAGGAATTAGATGTTTCACATCTTTTTCTACAACTCAAGTCTTTGGTGGAAAAATATTTTCAAACACCTTTGATTTCCTAATTTACTGATTATGGGGGAGAATTTCAAGGACTTCCTTTCAACCTTAAATCCTTAGGAATCTCACATTTTACAATTCCACCTAGCACAAGCAAACAAAATGGTACCGTTAAAAGCGTCACTTGCCTATAATGGAAACTAACGTTGCCCTTCTTCACTATGTTGGCCAACCCCTCCATTTTTGGTCTCATATCTTCCAAATGACGGTCTATATTATAAGTATTTTCCTAATAAAATCATCAATATCAAGTCTCCATTAGAAGTTCTCAGAGAAAACTACCAAATTTCAATACACTTAAGCCCTTTGGTTGTATTTCTTACATTTGGATTCGTCTGTGTGCCACTTCTAAATTACAACCTCATTCCACAAAGTTCGCCTTTCTTGGTTACTAGTCCTCTAAGTGGATTATAAATGTTGTGACCCACAAACTCGTCACCTTTTCCATTCTAGGCATGTCTAATTCATCAACACCAACTGTGCTAGGAAATAACTAAGCTAACTTTTCACCCTTACACCACTCTAACTACCTTTCTAACTCAACCTCCACTAACCTAATAAAATCCCACCTCATACAAATATCATGCATACTCCTCTCAACCCATCATCCCCACCTATGGACACTCACTTGTTTCATCAAACCACCTTTCCTATCATGCATAGCCCCACACCTAGTACCACACATTCCATACCCACTAAACTCTCACTTATGTAATGTTCCCTTCGTCACCTAACCACCATCTTCCCACATCACACATGTACCCACCTCATCATTCCCAATACACCTATTAGTTTCTCATCTTAGTCACCCATCTAGTCCTCCACCATCTTACCCATACCCATAGTTCCTAACCCTCCCTTGGCACCATCATCCACCCTACTTTCCCATATACATAACCCCAAACCCCTACTTCAACCTCTTATTTTTCAACACCTTCACGCTTCATCCTATTCCCTTTACACTTGAACTTACCACATATAACCAAGAACAAAAAGACCCACAATATGCCATGGATAAAAATTTTAATGTTTTACTACAAAATAGGACCTAGGAACTTGTTCCCCACACCTCTTAAGACCTAATTGGTTGCAAATGGGTCTTTCATGTCAAATGCATCAAAATGGTTTGATAGCTAATTTCAAGGCCTATTTATTGCTAAGGATCTACAACAACAATACATCAATGACTGCTTTGACACTTTTAGTTTGGTCACAACCGATCACTATATGCACCATCTTATTAATTACCCTCTTAAAGAACTATGTCGTACACAAACTTGATGCTAATAATGATTTTCTTCTAGTTACATTATAAGAAGAGTCTATGTGGTGTAACCACTCGAGCATGTTTGCCCTTAACTGTTGGTTCAGACCCCAATCAAACACATTCTCAAAACACACACAAAGTCACGTAGAGAATATATTCTGCTTAACTACTTACTTTTATTCATACTCTACTTCACATTAAATGAACAAAATTACTCCTAAAGAAAAGGGAAACAACATACCCACTACCTCACCACTTCACTACTTTGACTCTAACAAAATCCAACGAATCCCTGACTCTTTCAAATAATAAAACATGTGATTAAAATAGTACTCTTCGTAACTTCTATCCATGACCCGACGACCCGTACCCATCAAAATTTATCCAACATTCACCCCTTTAATCTTGATCTTCATCTTATTTCTTGTTCTTTGATTGAATCATGCAAATTCAATTTTCTCTGCACAGCTTCTAGCCAATATCACATAGATGTTTTCCAAGTCATTTCCATAGATCCTAATAAATAATTTGATTCCTCATTGCTACTATGCCTATCAAAGAACTAGCGACTCTTTTTCCTTTTCCATTCCACTACCTATCAAGCCTTTTATACTTGTCTTCTTCATGACAATAAGCTAATCACCACCTCAAACCCTTACTTCTTTCTATTTTCTTCTTTTTTTCCGATTACACAACAGTGCTAAAAAACTAACATAGAATTCTCAACAATTAAGTCTTCTTCTTCACTTGAGTCGATGAACTACACAGATTCTCCTGGTCTCTCTTTCTAAATCAAACAACCTCACATGTCTTTGTCTCCTTGGTTTCACATAGAAATCGCATACTGATCCTCTTCTTCTCTTGATCACATAAATCATTGATGATTCTGGTTTGATCACACAGATCTTCAACTTTTCTTTTGATCATTCAGATCTGTTTCTTCTTCCCTATTGATTACTCATTCACACTGATTACCTGTTCACACAGAACTAGTTCACGACTTCACGTAGAGAACTTTCTCTTCGTCTCTCCTTGGTTCACATAAATCACGACTCATACATAACGCTTCTATGATCACACAGATCAGCCACACATATCAATTCTCCTAGAACCCTTTTCTTGGCTCGCACAAAACTTTTCTACAATCACACAGATTGTCTCTTGCCCGTTTCCCCTGATTCACACGGAACATTGTTTGGCTCACTTAAAACCTATTCAAAACACCCAATTACCACCACACAGGCTTGTTACCATCGATCACGCAGATCAAAAGCATACTGTTTCTTCTTCATCGTCTCCAGACCTACAGCCAACGGGCTACACCCCTCTTGAAACAACTCTCAAATTGGCTTTATCGAATTCTAGGCTCTGATACTAAAGGTTGGTTCAGGCCCCAACTAAACACTCTCTCAAAACTCACACAAACTCACGTAGAGAATATATTCAGCTTAACTCACTTATTTACATTCATACTCTACTTCATATTATATAAACAAAACCAATCCTAAAGAAAAGAAAAACAACCTACCCACTACTCCACTACTCCACTACTTTGACTCTAACAAAACCCAACTAATCCTTGACTCTTTCAAATAATAAAACATGTGACCAAAACAATACTCTTCATAACTTGTGTCTCGTACACCAATTTGATGCTAATAATGCTTTTCTTCTAGTTACATTATAAGAAGAGGTCTACGTGGTACAAAACCTACTATAACAACTTGGTACCATCATTACCTCCAAACAAAAACACTCTTATAAAGACATAAGAGCGATCTAATTATGTGAGAATATTGCAAGTGGCTTGCTTAAGTCCTCCACATCAATTTGGAGGACCGATTCACTGATCAACCTGTACTTAGTCTTGATTAACGTCACTACACTTTACCTTGTTTATACCTTTAGTCTCTCTCTTTTTTTGTAATTAGTTGTTCATATATGGACACCTTTGTTTACTGACATATCAGTTCATTCAAATTAGTATTAAAATTATATATATTAGTGATATTCAGTTGTTAACAAAATGACAACACCCCATGATACAAGAGTCAATATACGAATATATGCACATAAACTAGAGAAACACAATATAAATTTGAAATTTTCAAAATTTGAAAATTTGAATGATTCAATTACATAATTTAAATTTTTATCGGATTTACCATCATAATGTAGACTACTAGTCCTGCGACGGAAGAGATGACTTCAATTCAACAAATGAAAGCAGTATATGAAAGCCTAGAGAAACAAGAGAAGATAAATCTATTTGGGCCTTCGGGAATCGGGAAAACACGAATGGCGAAGAAAATAAGTGAATATGCCATTAGAGAGAAACAAACTACAATGGGGAAGAAAGTAAGTGATCAACAAGCCATTAAAGGGAAACTGTTTAACTTCACACTCTGGGTGTTTATGTGTAGGAAGTATACCCTTGACTCCCTCTCCCAGAGCATTGCTAGACAATTATTCTTAATCCACACGTACGAGGAGTGGGAAGATGAGTATTACAACAACAAACACGAGCTTGATGCAGATGGCACAAATAACTTGATTCAAAGTATAAAAGAAAAGCTTAAAGGAAACAAAGTTCTTGTTATTCTTGATGATGTTCCTGATGGCAAAACCATAAGTGTAAATGAAATGACGTTTTGGTCAGTGTGGGAAGAAATGTTGCCTGTTACTGATCTAAATATATTAGTTAAACAAATTTTAATCACTAGAACAAAGAGAGATGATGAAGATTTTGTCTCCTTTGAGGTGATAAAAGCTTTACCTAAACAAGTCTCCATCAATTTACTTAAAGAAAAACTCATTGAAAAGTTTAATGGTGATACTCCATTAGCTGAAAAGGTACAAAATTTAGGTATAAAACTCCTTGACAGATTTAATGGTGATTTGCCTGGAAATGTTATCATGATAGCGAAAGTTTTGAACTACTTTTGCCTCGATGCATCGGGAATGTCGATTATAACGAAAGAGTTGGAAGAAGCTTCTGATCAAAACTACAATTTAAGCAAGTTCTTGTGCATGAAGGATGATGTGTTACCGATTGATGTTCTAAAAGATCTATGGTTGCATGGTGACCATTTTTATCGTAATTCTGGAAGTGTTCACTACAGTGAGTTGTTAACTTACTGGATCTTGGAAGGATACCTTGGTGTAGGGAGCATGTCAAAGCTGTACCAAAAGGGTCATGGTGTGTTACTGGACCTTACTGATTGCGGGGTGATCAAAGTGCAAGAGGGTGGTTATGTGTTCATGGACAAGTCACTTATAAATGCACGCGATCTGTACCAGCATGTTGAGCGGAACCCGAGACTCGGGTTTGCATCGGTGATCAATTCTGAGGAAGAAGGGTTTGGAAGGATCACACATAATGATGGAATGCTGAAAACAACTCCAACAAGACGAAAGAAGAAAGAGGCGGCATTAGATGAAAGCCGCGGTGAGAATCTTTTGACTTTGTTGCTAGATGGAACAATTGTTAGTGAACAAGTAATCAAGGGGTTCCTTGAATCTGAAAAGAAGCTTCAAGTGTTTGGGTTGTTTTATCCCACCATCAGATCTTTACCGCAGGAGTTGGGAATGTTGGAAGGGCTTCGTGTTCTTGTGCTTAGAGGTTGTGAGTTTTTGAAGGATGCGAGGCTTGGTTTAAAAGCTTTGGAGGTTCTTGAAATCTCTGATGCTCAAAATCTCAAAAGGCTTAACTCAAACTTCTTTAAAAACATGTTGAATCTCAAAAGCCTTCATATCTCAAGGTTGCAAATCACAACGTTACCTCAAGCCATTTACAATCTTACAAAAATACAATGGCTAATTGTTAAAGATTGTCCTCAATTACAGAAGGTTGAGAGTATTTCAAAGCTTAAAAAACTCATTGTTGTTGATCTCTCTGGTAATATTTCTTTGGATACTCTCGATAAAAACTTTTTGAAATTTCAAAACCTTCAAAGCCTTAATCTTTCTAAGACCCTCGTCTCCACAACACCACTGTTGAAAAACAGAAGAGAACTTACTCACCTGCTATGTAGAGAGTGTCCAGGGTTAGTTCGATTACGTGGCTTGACATCCTTAACCAGTCTCCAAACCATCGATCTCTCGGGTTCTAAGGACTTTGAAGAATTTCATGATTCATCATTAGAAAGCTTAAGTTCCCTTATAACCCTTAACCTATCAAGAACCCGTATTGATCGTTTGCCTTCTAACATTTCAAAACCTCATTATCTTTACCTCGAGTGTTGCCTTCACTTACAACGACTCTCATGCATTGTATCCTTTCAAAACCTCAAGGTTCTAAGTCTTTTCGGTTCAGCGAATCTTAATGAGATCGAGGACAAATTCTTTGAGAATATGAGCTCTCTTCGTGTGCTTAACCTCTCAGAAACCAACATTTCACGTCTCCCGTCTCTCTCAAATCTTTTCAATCTTCGTAAATTGTTTCTATCACGATGCCATTCACTAACTAATTTACCATCACTTGAGTCCTCTTCAAAGTTGGAGATTCTTGATGCCTCAAACTGCTTTGCATTACACAAGATAGAAAGTAAATCTTTTGAGTCGATGACTCGTCTTCACAAGATTGACTTTTCAGAAACAAAGATCGGGTCCCTTCCGTCCCTTCCAAACCAAAGCAATCTCCGACAGCTTATATTGAAGAATTGCAAGGAGTTGGAGGATCTAGAACTAAATGGACAGTTTTTGAATCTTGAAGAACTAAATCTTTCAGGCATCAAATCATTGAAATTCGATGTAGCCGAATTCGTGAAGGATATTAGTACCCTTAGAATCCTTGACCTTTCTTACACATCCATCAAACAGTTGCCATCTATTTCAAAACTCATAAATCTAACCCATCTTTCCGTTGCGGGTTGCATGTTCTCATCGGAAACAACACTTGATTATAAGGATATTAAGATTGAAGTCTTGGATCTTTCACGATCATCCATCAAAACTTTACCAACTCTCGATCACACAAGCCTTCGAAAGCTCCTTCTTAAAGATTGTTCAATGAACGAAAAACCTAATGATCTGATCTCTAGATTTACTTTTCTTGATTACATCGAGTTTCCTGATATCAATGTCGAACATTCATGTGAAGAGTTAAATCAAGAGAACTGGAACATCTGCCAGCTCTCAAACGATGACAAACCTCCGGTATTCCGTAATGGCACACAATATATGAAGAAAGAAAGTTTGCCACGTGTTGCAAAATACCATTTATGTGTAGTTCCCATCAAGGTAGAAGATGAAACCTGGGACAAGTATCTTCATAGACATGAACTTGTCTTCAATGACGTCAACTTTCAAGCCTGTTACTTCACTAATTACAAGCACAAAAGGTCATTGCAAATCCGTGGATTCAACCAATTCTCCAAGGGTCTTGAGAGTATCATCACCGATGTAGACTGTGTATTTCTGATTGATTATAAGCTCAACGGCTTTCCATCAGGTTTGGATCCGTCTAAGTTCAGTAACTTAAAGGGATTTTGGATTGAAAGGTGCAACAAAATGATCACAATTTTCACCAATATAGAAGAAAATGATGAGAATCTGAAGTTTAATATTCCTTTAAGGGATTTGGGAATTTGTAATAATATTGGATTAAAGACCATATATGAGGGGAATCAGCAGCCGTTTGGGAGCTTTGATAATCTTAAGAGTTTGTATATAGAAAGTTGTCCAGAAATAACCACTGTGTTTTCATCATCATGGCTGCCGAATAATCTACAAGTTCTTGAAATCAAATATTGTGACAAGATAATTGAATTTGGTGGTGACCTACCAGAATCTTTACAAACTCTGAAAATCTGGGAGTGCTCGAAAGTAAAGCAGCTTGAAGATCAATTCGAAATTCCCAAAGGTTTGAAGACGTTATGGATCTCCGGTGCGAATAGTTTGAGGAATTTAGTTACGAAAAATAGCGACCCTGTGTCTCTTGAAAATCTAAAAGTGGAAAACTGCCCGATGATGAAGTACCTTATATCTTCAAGTTCGTCATTGGTAAGCATCTGTATCATCGAGATTAAGTCATGTGAGAAGATGCAGACTCTGTGTACAGACATCAACTACAAAACCAAATGGCCAAACTTAAAGAAATTGCGTCTTGTTGACCTACCGAGGCTGAACAATTAATAGGTGCCCGTTTTCCATTACCATTCAAAGACATGTTTCATTTCGAATGCCCGAACCTGCAACAATATTCCGACGATTAGATCATCGACTCCAAGCAGATCATGGCTTCAGGTATTTGATAAGCTCGCGCGATCGTACATAAATCCTTATTTTAAGCCATTGTGGCATATGTTTATTGATGAAAGGGAATCGTTACAATTTTACATGTTTGAACCGTTTCTCTTTTTTCCTCCAAGCAAAATATATCCGGAGGCTAGATTTTACAAATAACTTGAAAAAATACAATGGGGCCCACGAAAAACCATTCAGAACCAATTAAAAAACCACACATGCATAGATTGAAGGCTAAATTGTAGCCGACATATTTTGTAAGCTAGAGTTTAGCCAATGTATTTTGGTTGTTTCATTTTGGTCAGTGTCTTTTGAAGGCTAGATTTTAACCTTCTTCTGTAACACATGTTCTATTTTAATGGCTTTTAGTGAACTCATGATACTCAGTTTTATGCCGGTTAAGCTTACGGGTCATTTTTTGATTCGTTGCTTTTTGAATATCTTTATTGTAGAGTGGGCTAAAGTTAAGATATGTTTTGATGAAAAGTGTGTCAAAGTGTTTATTTTATTAAATATCCTTTGTTAAAATTTTTATTTTTGAATTACCAGACGAATCACTTTAGATATAATTTGAGAGGCATTTTTAGTTTTCGTTCTCTAAGCGACTTTTACTTTAGATTTGATAATTTCATTGTGTGTGTTATTTTACACAGTTGTTGAAGAAATTATAAATATGAAAGTAAAAGTTGGATCCCAAGACGATGAACATATACAAGACAAAGTTGAGTTTTGGTTTGCAGTGCATCCCAAATTTCATCAATCTTGTTCGTTTTTTATTCACAAACATGAATTTGATTTATATTTAATGTATTTAAAGTTGTATGTTGTGTAGTTGCAGTTATGTGTGATTGATTTATTGAATGTTGGCAAACACAGTGATTGTTATGGAAATGCCCACGACTCTTTCTAATATTAATAAGGTA
>BJCN01313414.1:552-15766 GCA_018326445.1 Flaveria brownii
TCGAACCAGTGAAACTGTAGTTTCACTGGAACTCTCTTAGTTTCGCTGGGTGAGTGCACAGTTTCACTGGATGAGTGCACAGTTTCGCTGATCAGGGGCATAGTTTCGCTGGATGAATGAAAATGAAGAACCAACCCGTTTTTAACCCAAAATCTTAACTTTTTATGTCCAAATCCTTGGTTTACCATCCATGAAACCATATCTAACCTTTTTACACGTTTTCATACGTAAAAATTTGACCTTTATGTTTTTCTTTGAAACTTTTCAAAACCCAAAACCCTGGAATCCGGGTTTGATCTACAGAAGGGTTTAGAGGTCGATTCTTACCTGGATTTGTTGCTCATTTCTTATGGTTTGATGCTCCAACACCCAGATCTTCAATCTTTTAACCTTTGAAGCTCCAAATCTTGAGATTTCTTCACTTTCTCTCTCTACTTTCTCTTTCTATGAATTTGGTGGCTAGGGTTCAAGTGTGGCAGATGGTGGCTTATTAGGTGGGTTTGAAGGCTGATTATGGGCCCTAAATCACTTATGCTCTTTCCAATAAGCCTAATTAGCTAATAACCTATTTTCTTCCATTATTAAATACCCACAAATTAAGCCCATTATCCTCGATGACTCGTTTTGACTTTTCGGGGTGTTACAAATGAACATGTAAACATAAAGTAAAAACAAATGAATGTTTGCCTAAGGACAAAATGATTCAATACTTAATGATTCTTGATGCAAGGCTTCTTAAAAAACTTTAATTTTCTAAGGTTTTAGAAGAGCCTTATTGTTCTTGTTTTTTAAAGAGAGAACCAAGACGTAGAAAGAGATAGATAGATAGAGAGAGAGAGAGAGAGAGAGAGAGAGAGAGAGAAAACTCAAAAAGTGGGGTTGTAATTATGCAAGGAATTAAGTAAAAAAGACTTGGTATTTATAGCCTAGGGTTACAAATGAATTTTATGATTCGGTATCCCAGATCTAAATCAGTTTAGTATCGTAAATACTAACGTTAATAACCGACTATTACTATTTTGGAATTAACTTGTTTTCAAAGGTGACTCATATTTAATTAGTCAATTTTGAAGAATCAAAGGCTAGTTGAAGAAAACGTGCGAAATCATATCTCTAGAGGTCAAGAATGAAGACCAAGTAGTCCCCGGGATAATCAAATGTTAGTTAGATTTATTTTTATGTATTTATAAGGCATGGTGATCGATGTAGAACACACAGAACATATTGTAATTCTCTATGTAACACTTAGTATAGATCTGCTAAAGATAAGAAAAACAAGAGGGAGAGTGATGAGTAGTCACCTCCCAAGGTTTTATGTTAGAGATCTTCAAGGATCAAGGGATTTCCTTGTAATCAACCATGTCATAATTTTTATCAGTCGTTACATGAATCATTCAAGCACACTACCTTACACATGAATTTGATCATAAAATTATTACTATTTATTTTTTTGTCAAAACAATTTGGTGCTCATCGTAGAGGCAGTGGTGCATTTCATTCTTAAATTTTTCTATATCATTAATCAATCACTATTCTTCTCTAAAAATATCATCTCAATCCAATCTTTTTCTTCTTTTATCCCCTCTTTAAGCTTATAGTTGAGTCACCCTATTCCACCTCTTTCATCATCTCAAAAGAAAAACAATAACATGGAAATAGTTAAAGATTTAACAAAGTATTTGAAATCTTTTACATTAGAAGGTAAAATACCAATAGTACATATCAGGAAGGAAACAATAAATCTATTAGAATACTAGGGAAAAAAGTGTCAAGTACAGAGAATCTTGAAGTCCTTAATCCTGATCAAGGCAAATGATCATTGATCTAGCCCGTCAAATGATACATGAAAAATAGCAAAATATCAAATCAGTAGAAGAATCAAAGAACTTTTGACATGAAGGTATCATGCTTTGTTCTTTTCATGGAAATCTTATGTAGAAAATTAGTTGTACGTTCGTACTTGAAATGTGTGGAGGATCCTGAAACCTAAAAAGTCTTAGAGGATATAAATAAAGCTACCTATGGGAACCAAACTAGGGTAGAACTCTCTTTTCCAAATTATTGAGTTAGAATGACCGACTATGCTAGCAATGACCAACTATTTTTACAAATGGATTAAACTTGAAACATTTGCCCAATTCAAAGACAACGAACTAGTATCCTTCATCAAACATAATATTCTAACAAGATTTAGGATCCCATCAGAAATAGTATGAGATAACGAATTTTAGTTCATTAGTAAGAGGATACTGAACTTTTGTGCCAGTTGGGGAAGAAAGATGATAACCTCCAGTCATGTCCACCCTTACGCCAATATGTAACGCCCCGGAATGTCGAAGCGAGCAACTTAGTAATAATGGGTTAATTTAGGGGTTATATATATGTTAATAATAAAAAAAGAAAGAGATTATGGGGCAAATTACCTTATGGGCTAAGGGTTTGATTGGTTTATGGGCCTATAACGACCCATTAAACACCCATAATCGGCCACATTCTTCCCTACTTGCAACCCAAGCCACCAACATTCTAGAAAGAGGAGTAAAGAGAGAACGTTGAGAAAAATCAAAGATTTAAGGGTTCATTGACTCGAGTATTGTAGATCTAAGTATTGGTGCATCAAACATCAAGAAAAGAGCAAGAAATCTAGGTAAGAATTACCATCCAAACACCTCTTTAGAACAGATCCGGATTCTAGGATTTTGGGTTTTGAAAAGTTGTAAAAAATCACATAAAGGTCATATTTTTACGTATGAAATCATACAAAAACCTTAGATATAGTTTTATGGATGAAAAATAAGGGTTTAGACGTAAAAAGTTGAGATTCTGGGTTAAAAACGAGCTGGTTTGTCATTTATATACGTACAACGAAACTGCCCGTTCTTCTTGTGAAACTGTGAGTTTTTCCTGCGAAACTAAGACAATCTCCTTACAGCAAAACTATAGTTTCGCTGGTAATTTCGTAAGTGCGTAGGTAGACCAGTAGATTTAGAGAATCTAGGAAATTCCAACGAAAGTTAGGCGAAACTGGCAGCGAAACTGCCATACAAAACTGCCAGTGAAACTGTCATGCGAAACCAGCAACAAAACTGCATGTGAAACTACTACCAAAACTGTGTAGAAAATGACCTGTTTGTGCGTTAACTTATATGCAAACTGTGTTCTATGATCCTAGATTATAAAACTTAGACGTGAAGTTTCTTACGTACCAGGTGAGTGCTAGATCCCCCTTATTTACCCGTCAGCCTGGCCCCAGCCAGGGGCGTTTCCCCTTGGACGCTACTAGGGGCGGCTGCCCCGAGAACCCCGCTATCAGAGGCTGCCGCCCCCAAGCCCCCGTTGTCCTGTGGAGGGTCGGTTATACTATTTGTATTGTTTCGTTGAAGAACATGAATATATGGACTATGAGTTGATTCTTAGCATGTATATGTATAACTAGAGATGAAAGTGAAACTTAAAGAAATATTATTGAGCTCATAACAATATACCATTGCTAAAGTAAAGTCTTGCAAGCAAAGGATAAATGAGAGTTGCATTTTTTGTGCTCTTATTGATAAAGTAAAGTCTCGTGTTCATCACAAGCATGGCTAAAGTAAATTTTATATTCATCACAAGCGGGGTCTGGCCCATTGGCATATCCCAATACATAGTAACTGGGAATTGACAGATAAAGGTGAGTGATAGATAGTAAAAAACAAAAGTGTTAATGATAAAGTTTTGATAAAGTGACAGTCTATGTATAGTAAATGTTTGTTCTTGTGATGACTACTTTAAAATGATAAAGTTAACATATCTCACTTAAGATTATCTGATAAAGTAAACCCAGAAATCACTTAGCGAAGTTGACTTTTATATGCACATTAGTTTGACAGGTGAGCTTTTGGGCTTAGAAGGATGGGGCCATGGATCCAAAGCTTCTTGGCAACTGAAGACTAGCATCCCAAATCTTAGAAGATTTTTAAAAACTCTTTGAAGACTTGTTTGATGTATTTAAGACAATGTTAATGTTTTTTTTGAATTATGTCATGGTGAGTTTGAATTAAAGTACTTTCTGCTGCAATGTTTACTTGAATAAATGCTTTAAATCATTGATATGTTATGAATGACCAACTGTGAGGCTTACTAGAACCAATGCCTTACAAGTTGTTATCAGTGCCAATGTTTAAGAGATTTGGAAAAACTATTTTATAAACCTACACTTAAGCAGAAAATGGTACCAAGTAAAAGGATGCCAGTCCAAGAAGCTGTTGTAAATGTTATTCAGATATGTAATGCCTTGTTACTAGAGTTAGATTCAATAATAGACTCAATAATAGTTGTGCCTATCTAAATTTATAAGATCTATACATGCTTAGAATAAGGATAGTAGGTTCGAGTGTTAGTGTGGCTCAGGATAGGAGAGTTAAGGATAGGAGAAGTTTTGTAAGTAGTTAATCAGAACTGGCCACTGTTATTAAAAATTTACATAACTTTTCATAATCTGAACTTGCCTTGATGGACCATATTGATATTTTGAATCTGATAGGAAGTAGAGAGATGGTACCAAAGAAAGCAGTTCTAGCTATGGCTACTCGGAGAAGTACTAAGGGAAGGACCCTTGCTAAAGCAAAAGAAGCAACAAGCAAGGCTGCAAAACTAGCTAAAAAGTCAACTAGAAAGCCAGTTGAGAAACCAGTTGAGGAAACAATTGAGTCAGAAATTGAAGCTGAGCAGCCTACTGATAAGCAAGAAAAGTTGAAGGAAATAATGAAGGAAACTATTGCCTAAGAGGTGCACCAAATTCTTACTAATGTGATGTCCGCTTTGTTTGTAGAGGTTGTGGACAGGTCAAGGGTGATGATAAGAAAGATATGGTTCAGAAAAAGGTTGATAAGAAGAAGGTGGTCAAGACTGAGGGAAGTGGTGATGAGGATAAAGATGATGACTCCAAGGTTGAAAAAATGGCAAAGGGGTGTAGCTCTAGGGCTTTTCAAGGGTGTAAGCCCCCAACTTTTGATGGTACCAGTAATGCTGCTACTGGTTAGCGTTGGATTAGGGAAATGGAGGTAGTATTAAGAATCAGTGAGTGCCATAAAGACCAGAAAGTCAAGTTTGCTTCCCATTCACTTTTGGACCCAAAACTATGTTGGTGGGCAAACATTGTCGACCCTCTTAGGGAAAGGTTGTTACAAAGATGAAGTGGCCTGAGATGAGGAGAATAGGGATAGAGTAGTACTGTCCAGAAAGGGAACTGGATAAGATTGAACAAGAATTCGTGAGCTTGGCAGGTGGTAACATGACACACTAGGAATATACCTCGAAATTCAATGAAATGGCACGTCTCATGCCTGACTTGGGGACTCCGAAATCGAAGAGAATTAAAAGGTACATACAAGGTTTGCCTCTAGACATCCATAAGGACATGGTTACTGCCTGACATGGTACTTTTAGCTCGGCAGTAGATCTCAGTGGAAGATTGTATGATCATCGGAGGCCGGTAACAGTGGGTGGACCAAGTAAGGTTCAGAACAGTAATGGGAAAAGGTATGAAAATGGTAACTACCGTCAGGGAAACAAGAAAGCAAGAGTGGATGCAAAAAAGGCAATTATGAAAACGATTATTGAAATCAAGGACTGTGGAAAGTGTGGAAGGAGGTATTTGGAAGAATGTTGAATAGGTAGCTATGGATGCTACAGGTATGGAAAACTGGTCACATATCCAGAGAGTGCTCGGAATTAAAAAGGTGCTTTAACTGTAATGAGTTGGGGCACTACAGTAAGGATTGCAGGAAAGCTAAGTTGATAGCGTGGTAACAAGCGGGAAGGATGAAAAGGGGGATGATGGAAAACCCAAGGCAAGGGCAAGGGCTTTCACCATGAACAAGAAAGAGGCAAGGAAGGACCCATATGTGGTGTCAGGTATATTTCTCATCAATGATGTTTGTGCTTCTGTATTATTTGATAGTGGTGCTAGTATGAGTTTTGTATCTGCATCTTTCTATGCTACCCTAGGTATTCAACCTAGGGAAATAGATGACACTATTGAAGTGGAAACGACTGATGGTAAATCCATTAGAATAGCCAGGGTGTTAGATGACTGCCGCATAAAACTAGGAGGCCATTATTTTCCTACGCAATTGTTTGCCATGATTTTAGGTGATTTGAATCGTACTTGGAATGGATTGGTTAGCTGTCCATGACTCCAACATAATATGCTAGCAAAAGATAATCCGATTAACAGCTCCCGATGATAGTCCAGTTACAATTTACGATGATAACGTCTGCAAAGTGCCAAGGGTCATTTCCTTGATTAAGAAAGAGAAATTTATGAGACGAGGTTGTGGGGCATATCTAGCGTATATCAAGGAAGTTAAAGATAAAGAAAAAGAGTTGTGAGATGTACCAGTGGTGCATGACTTTTTTGATGTATTCCCGAAGGTTCTGTCAGGACTACCACATGATAGAGAGATAGAATTTAGATTGATCTACTGCCAGGAGCCTAACCCATTACCAAAGCACCATATCGTCTAGCCCTATCCAAAATGAAAGAGCTCCTGTCACAACTGCAAGAACTTCTTGACAAGGGATTCAATAGGCCCAACATATCTCCATGGGGTGCTTCACTATTGTTTTTAAGGAAGAAGGATGGTAGCATGAGGATGTGTATAGATTAAAAAGAATTGAATAAGCTGACTGTGAAGAATCAATACCCTTTACCCAGAATAGACGATTTGTTTGACCACTTGAAAGGTGCAAGTTGGTTTTCCAGAATAGATCTCAGATCCGGTTATCATCAGTTGAAAGTAAGGGAGTAGGAGATTCCAAAGATAACTTCCAAATGCGTTACGAACACTATGAGTTTCGTGTTATGCCATTCGGGCTAACCAATGCTCCTGTAGCATTTATGAACTTAATAAATCACGTGTGTTGACCGATGTTGGACAGATGAGTAATAATTTTCATCGACGATATCTTAATCTACTCAAAAAATGAATGAGACCACGCTTGCCATATCAAGGAGGTGTTAGAAACATTACAAAAGGAGAAATTGTATGTAAAGTTTACAAAATGTGAATTTTGGCTACGTGAGGTGAAGTTCTTTGGGCACGTTATAAATTCAAACAGGATTATGATCGATCTAGTAAAAGTTCAAGTAGTCACGCAATGGAAATGTCCAAAGACACAATCCGAAATCCGTAGTTTCTTGGGATTGGCGGGTTATTATAGAAGGTTCATCAAGGACTTATCAAATATAGCCTCCCCATTAACAAGGTTAACAAGGAAGAACGTGGTGTTCGACTGCAGAAAGGATCAGGAGGATGCATTTCAAGAATAGAAGGATAGATTAACCAAGGCGCCAGTACTAACCTTACTGGAAAGAGACGAAGACCTAGCAGTATACTCTGATGCCTCTAACTATGGGTTAAGTTGTGTTTTGATGCAAAGAGTAAAGATTATAGCTTACGCGCCCAGACACTGAAGGACATGGAGGTTAATTACCCTGTTCATGATTTGAAGCTAGCAGCAGTGGTGTTCGCCTTGAAGATATGGAGACATTATTTGTATGGCACTAAGTGCATTATATTTACCGATCAAAAAAGTCTAAAATATTTCTTGAAACTAATAATGAGGCTCTCACTCAAGACCTAAATGTTATTAATGATATTAGGGATCTTGCCAAGATCCGGATCACAACATAGAAGCATGTGATAATGAGGTCCTACAACAAAAAACTAAGAACAAGAAGATTTTTGGTACGTGATATGCTACTTAGAAAGACCTTCCAAAACACAATCAAGCCCAATGAAGGAAAGATATAACCTAAATGTGAAAGGCTATACATATTACACTTAAAGTCTAGCAAGTATGCATATTGGCTTACCAGTATGAGAGATTCTCCCAAGATCCTAGAATACTATTTATCTCAAATCATATTTCATGCAAGTAAAAATTAAAAATTTACTCCAGGCTGGTATGTTTCTTATCCCTTATCATTTCAATTCCAATTATATGTTCTTTTGAATTACTGTCGTAAGCATCAGAGGGGTGTTAGCTACCGTCACTAAGAATTGATGTTTTATAAATGAAACTCCTAAGGATTATGACTAAAGAAATTAAGACTGGCCACCTCACTAAGCTTAAGGTGTTACAAAACCCTTCTAAGGTTAAAGGTTCTCACCTTTCTAAGTTTTGGGTTTATATACCCTGCTAGAGTGCAAAAAATTCTAATATAGTTCAAAATAGTGGGATAATTATATGTTTTAGTAGCTGGCAACCTCATTATTATTGGTTATATTAGATCATTGAAATATTATCAATGGCATAACATGAACATGTTATACACCAGGCAAGACCCAAGCATTTAACTTTGACGTGTTAACAAAATGTTTTTGGCATGAACGCGTCATATTGGGTATGACCCACATAGTTAAAAAAAATGGTTTTGGCATAACGTAAGTACTTAGTGTTTACACATTATTAAAAAAATGTATACCAAAGCTTAGTACAATGAGTACATCCCAAGGTATCTTACGATCTGATTATTCAAAGAAAGATGATAAGATACTAAGTGGTTAAATCATTGAAAGAACAAAGAGAACACTATAGGTTATTAAAAGGTTATGGTTTATCTGAATTTAAGGTAGTATCTATTATGTTTACCTACTTTGAATTACTTTTCCTAAGTAAATTCGCTTTTGATTTAGATAGTATCTTAATTTATTTTATACGGAATTCAAGTTATTTTATTAAATAAATATAAGCTTTTTAAAAAAGAATTTGATAAGAAAGCAAACGTTTTCATAAAAAATCTTTGTTTTGCACATACACTTATTTGAGAATCAGTATCTTATAACGATACTATAATATCCTAAATATTATAAGGTTTTAGTGCCCGTGGATCCTCATTTTAAATTTTAATTAATATGATAAGCAACTATAAGGATCATACTTAGAGGCTAATGCAATCAAACAACAACTCAAAGAACTCTCAGCATGCACATGTGAAGTATAAGGAAGTCATTTTGGAAGATTTTATATAACTCAATGAATTATGCTATGGATCAAATCTTCTGAAGCCAAAACACCAAATCCTTTGAAGCCAAATATGAAGTGTTCCGAACCTTAAAAGACAAAGTCTTCTGAAGCACAAAACTGATTTCTTCCTAAGACAGAGAAGACATCATTTTTCTGAATTACCTTATGACAATAGTTGAACAACTTTTCGCTACCACTTCTGAAGACTCACCAACTTATATGAGCTGGTGAAAAGTCCTTACTTTTGTCAAATTATATATTAAGGTCATTTGTTTGTAACTTTCTACTCTTGTACTTTTATCCTTTTTGTAATAGATAAAGATGTTAGCTATAGCATGTCATAGACACTAGTCAAAAGGCGATCTGCATTTTGGGTCTATATTGATCTTATTGTCTAGATTAGTGTTTCTAGCTATCCTGTAAAGTATGGCCGGTTGTAGGTATAGTATAAAGTATCTCAAGTACTTGTATCTTAAGATAAGCTTTGTCACACTTGTAAGAACTTAAAAGCAATATACATTGTTGTTAAAAACCATATTTGAGTGTTCTTGTTTATTATTCTTGTTACTTGTATTCATTGTTTCATCCTAACCGGTTTTCTATTTGATCTGCTAAGTGTTCTAAGTCTCTTCTTATTGTGAAACTGTTGCATTGATCTCTTTCACCGGTTCTATAGTAACCATTATGCAAATATAAGGATTAATTATACTAAATTAAAACATGTCAGTTATGCCCAAAACCTGGGACTTCCAAACATAAATTGTTCAATAGAAGACCAACCATATTG
Source organism: Flaveria brownii (assembly GCA_018326445.1). Lineage (NCBI taxonomy): Eukaryota > Viridiplantae > Streptophyta > Magnoliopsida > Asterales > Asteraceae > Flaveria > Flaveria brownii. The sequence goes on from BJCN01313414.1 coordinate 10,352, forward strand.
TTTGAGATTAATAAAACAATATATGAATCAAGGGCTCAGGCCTTTTCGTCTTTACATTCTCTACTTCAGCCTCATAGACCTCGCTCGTCCTAGCCACCTCGCCACCAAGTTCAATCAAGGCCTTGCGCCATCCTTGGATATCCCAGGCCAAGATGGCAAAGCTTTTGTAAGGATTACACTTAGAGGCTGATGCAACCAAGAGCTCTTAACATACGTGCATGAAGTACAAGGACGTTACTTCAGAAGATTTTAAACAACTCAATGAATTATGCTAAGTATAAAATCTTCCGAAGCCAAAAGTCCATATCTTCTGAAGCCAAAGATGAAGTTGCCTAAATCTTCAAATACAAAGTCTTTCAAATCCAAAGACTGATTTCTTCCGAAGACATAGAAGACATGCTTTCTATGATCATATTTTGACAAAAGTTGAACTACTTCCCGCTACCATCTCTAAAGACTCAACAACTTAGATGAGTTGATGAAAAGGTCCATACTTTTGTTAATTGTAGATTAAGGTATTTTTTCTGTAACTTTCTACTCTTGTACTTTTATCCTTTTTTAATATATTAGCATGTGAGCTATGGCATGTCACAGTCATAAGTCAAAAGACAATATGTCTTTTGACTATACATTGATCTTGTTGTCTAATTAGTGTTCCCAGCTAGTTTTCTAAGTATAGCTAGCTATAGGATGTAGTATAAAGTGTCTCAAGTACTTGTCTTTATTTTTATGCTTTGTAACCCTTGTAAAAGAACTTGAGAGCAATATACATCATTCTAGAAAACCAATATTATCTTGTTCTTGTTCTTGTTCTTGTTCTGTCTTATATATTACTTGTGTTCTTAATATTACCATCATAAACCCGGTTCCTTATTTGATCTATTAAGTGTTATAAGTCTCTCCTTATTGTGAAACTATTATATTGACCCCCTTTACCGGTCCTACAATTCGTATCAGATCATTTTTGGCTCTTGATTGTAATATCTCACCATACTAAATCCCTTCAGTTTCACAAGACACTTAACAATTCAAATGATAGCTCTTACCAAGGCTGATATGGAAACCTATACCATGACAAAATCTCCACTGATCAATCTTGATGACTTTGATATTTGGTGCCAAAGAGTGGAAAGCATCATCATATCTCAAGACAGCAGGATGTGGTGATCTATTGTCTCAGGACCTCATGTTCCATGCACCACTTTAGCTGGTGGTGGTGGTATGATTTCAAAGGAAGTGGCTGACTATTCAGAGGAAGACTGGAGGAAAATTGATGTAGATCAGAAAGCCATGACCACTCTCCAAACTGCTCTTCCTAACTCTATCTACAAAGACTTCAAGAAGTGCAAGACTGCAAAACAACTATGGGATGCATCAAAGCTTATGTATAAGGCGGCTAATAAAACAAAAGAGAACAAGAAAGACCTCTTTAAGCAGCAGTTTGAGAACTTCACTTACAAGACAGGTGAAACCTTGGCTCAACAATACTTCACGTATGTTGAGAATGTGGATACTCTAATGGGTGTTGGAGTAAACCTCGAGAACAGGGACACTATGAGGAAGTTCATGTCTTCTCTTCCCAGACAATGGCCATACTATTGTGTGTGGTCATTAAGAGAACTGAAAAGCTCAAGACACTAACTCTCATAGAGTTGTATGGTATCCTTAGTGGATACCATATAGAGATGGACATGCAAAATTCAATTGGGAAATCTTCTAAAAATTAGCAGAGTTCAGCCCTTCACGTGGTTGAAAGGTACTATAGAGAACCACAACATCATCACATCTCTTACCCTGAAAACTCACAAAAGGGTCCTTTCATCACCTTCCCCGACACACCAACGGAGAGCTACACCTAAGGAAGCCCATTCCAAAAGATAAGTTCTTCTCAAGCATTTATGGCTACTAATTAAAGTAGTGGCAACTCTCTATTCACTCTTGAAGACTTGCAATGTATCCATCTAGATGATCTAGAGTACATGGAGATAGTCCAACAAATGGCTCTTCTCACTCACAGGGCCAAGAAGTTCTATAAGAGGACATGTAGAAAGTTTCCCAGTAATGCAACCAGTGGAAAGTTTGGACTGTATAAAAGAAAAGTAAAGTGTTACAACTATAACCAAATGGGACACTTTGCTAGAGAATGCAAGGCACCAGGAGCAAATAGTGGCCAAGCAGAATCCAGATCAAACTAAATTGATGGAGCTCCATAGACTAAAGAGCCCAAGTAGTAACTGCAAGTGTTGTTGAAAAAGGATGCTTTGACTGGAGCTTTCAGGTTAAAGATGTTTCTTCAAACCAAGCACTAATGGCTTATCGTGAATAAGCCAAGGTATTAAAACATATTTGTACTCCTGAATGTATTGCTAAAGTAAATAGATTCATGTCCCATAACTTGGAAATGAGATCTGACCTTAAGTCCTCAAGTATCTTAAATGTTTATTTTAAAAGAGCTAAAAATGATTATAAACTTATGATAGAAGATCTAGAGAAAAAAATTTCAACACTTAAGCATGAACACACAAACTACAGGACTCAAATTAAAGATCTCACTACCAAGTTAACTAAATGTTAGGCTGAGCTTATGATCAATAAAGCGAAGGTAGAAAAATGTGTTCTTGAATAAGAGACCTTCAAGAACATTATATCCTAATCCTTGCATGAAAAGATCTGTTATCGGAATAAGTAGGGACTGGGATCTACTAAGATAGCTCTTCTACACACTCTATTATTTACAAGATCTCCAAGGTGTGGAACATGTCAAGATGAGCTTCCTTTCATAGAACCCATTCAGGAAAAGGATGAAGTTGAAGATGAGATAGTGAAGGATGGATCTGAGGTGAGTAAAGAAGATAATCCTAAGAAGGGTCACTATTCTTGTTAGGACCGTGTACGGACGAAGTACTAACTGATTCAAACGTGAAACTAGATCAAATAGTGCGGAATCCTATTTGATTGGCGATCCAATCAGGGAGAACGTTAATCCGATCAAAACTAAAGATGAGAATACGTTAAGAATTGATTAGAATCGATCAGAAACGTTCTATGAAGTTGGAAGGGACTCTCTGGACGAACAGGAACGGCTAGGGTTGATAATACTCGAAGTGTTCCATTTTTCCATGAATTAAGTGGTATTTATAGGTTACAGCTTTCATTCGTACGACTGAGCCAAACTACTGGCTCAGTCGTGCGACTGAGTCATACGATTGGTTCATTCGTACGACTGAGTCAGTCTTATGACTTAATCGTGTGATTGACTCAAACACCTGGTTCAGTCGTGCGATTGGCCTATTCGTATGGTCCAGTCGTGCGACTTAATCAGGATACTTAGTTAAACACATTCTTGAACCTTAAATGATTTAGAACATGTCTAACAACTCTATAACCTATATAACGTGTTCATATATGCGTGTAACAACAAACACTATTAATGGATATGACATTAAACAATCAATCAACCATTCACTGAAGAGTTTTTCATTACATTGATTCAACTTACATATGTGTTACAAGATGAAAGTCTATTAAATTTAAGCTCACTAGACTAGAACTGGGGACGGGTGTACCAAAAAACTCCCCCTTGGACCTAGTTCTAACTAAGCTTTGACTTCCTTCTTGAATCTTCGTATCTCTTCACTCTTTCTTCTCTTGAAACCCCAGCATGAATATTCAGTGTGAAGCATATACGTATAACATGTTGGAACTGCAGTGGTTGCACGATATCCTGTGTGTCAAAAAACAGTGGCCACTTGTACAAGATGTAGACATCTGAAGCAGACAAGTTAGTTAGCCACATAGGGTCGAATACCCTAATTGTCTCGACTTTCCCTTCTTTCTCCAAAACTATGACGGCTTCACCAGTGCGCCAGTCATAATACCACCATTTAAAATGGGGTGCAAAATCTTGTGACATTTCCCTCAGTGGAATACGCGACATTGTGCGCAGAGGGTGCCATCTCAAAATCACCTTTGGTCTTCCCGAGGTGGGGTCAACATCTGTCTTATGAATCAACCTTCTGGGCTGTTAAGGTTTAAAATTTACCCACCTCGTATGACACTCTTTCTTTAGAGCCTGCTCCTACCATCCTTATATCTTTCCTGGAACAGCATACAAGAGGCTCAAGTTGGCTAGTCGGTTAAGCTCAAAAATAGGGAGAGTTTTCAGATCATGTGGAAATCTGAAATACTATATTCCCTTCTCCCTCTTGACAGCATACACTTTGAGATCCTCAAAGTATGCCCAGCTAATAATCTTGCCAGACACCTTCTGATGGTTCTTTATCTTGTAAAGCTTGGTGTAGGCATTTTAATTGTTTGGCGCGCGCTGTTTCTTCATCTCCTCCAGGCAGGCTACCCACTCAGCCTTTTTGGATGCTAGATCAACATCATCTGCCTGAGGAGCTTCTGCTGTAGCTGCTTTAGCATCTGTCATCTCCCGACCTTATCGAAGATACCACTGTCAAATGTTTCCCCCAGATCTGGTAGAACTTCGCCTTCTTCGTTAGTATACTGGGGATAGTGATCAGCAGTCACGTCCTCAATCTCCACCTCTTTCACATCTTGTAGTTCTTCATCACTGACTACATCAACCTCTAGAGCATATTTTACCAGCTCATCAGGATTCAGGCTAAACAGTTCAGCAATCTGGTCATCTGTTAGATCATGTATTATCTCCCCCTCTTCAGTTGTGTCTTTATTCAAATCTTCAACAGGTGCAATGTTGGCTTCACTATCAGATAAAAATCGGAAGGACCAGTCCTGTCCTTCATCACCTTGAGCTACCATTGCCTTTGAGTCACTGCTTGTTGAGGCTATCTTTTTCTCTTTCTCTTGTTTGTTGAAAGACGAGAACGGGTTCCCATTTCCGGTCTTCTTCGGTTTAACACATTCCCGCTTGAACTGGCCCTTTTCACCACAGTTGAAACAGGTGACTTTGGACTTGTCGAATCCAAAAGTAGTATCTTTGGTAGCACCAGATTCTGTCATGTCTTCTTCATAAACTTCTTTGCTCGTCGCATAGCACTTGCGAGAGCCCACATTATATCCATCCTCTCCAATTCATTTTCATCAACCTGCTCGTAGTCTTCATCAGCCAGGTGACAATTTCCAATTTTCCCTGCTACTAAACCATCATAGGAATGAACCATAGCAGCAAGTAGGTCCATGTGCTCCTTAGCCACTTCCACAGTTACCTTTCCAAAATTTTCTGTCACTAACTTCGTTGATTGAGTAACTGTAGAGCATTGTTGGACCCCTGATGACACATGTGACTCACCACCGGACAATGAGTTTTGTTCAGTTGCAGATGATGCATTAGACACAAAAGCAGTTTGCAAAGGAGCGCTGGAGGATTTAGCAGTTGAAGTAGGGGTAACGTTGTAGAGAGATGGATCTTGAGTGTATGCTCCTTTCTTT
>BJCN01313441.1:0-29613 GCA_018326445.1 Flaveria brownii
TGTACGATGTATACGTATCATGTTTCACCCCCAAAACGGTGTGAAATAAAGTAAAAAGGGACAAGGAAAACTCACATGGCGATTAAGTATATTTTGATGATTAATTAGGTCAATACACGTCGTTACAAGATACTCCTTCACGAGGTACCTAAATATGTATACATTTACACATTTAAGTTTTATTAATAATAAGTTTAATGTTTTAAAAGGAATTAAGGTTTTTTTTATTTGGGTTTTTGTGTGGTAGTTTAAATAAATAAATTTTATTTAATTTGAATGTCTTAAAATGAATTAATTGATATGTGATTACGTTTAGAATTTAATATATGTATCCATACGCGTCATCGTTTGATTTATTGTTATCGTGTGGAAAATGAATAATTAATTTTATTAATCAATTATATGATAATTAATTAACATATTTAATTATTTAATTTAAAAAGAAAACGTTTTATATCATGATTTAAACAATAATAAATTATAAGTAGTATAGTGTTAAATAATAATTTAATAATTAAAAAAAGTTACTTTATGTATAAAATCTTGTATATTTGTGATTTTTATTTATTTAAATCATTTAATAAAGTGTATAAAGTGTTAAAATAATTTTCAGAAAATTATTAAGTTGTTCTAAAAATTTTAAATGTTATTAAAACATTTTTTATAATTTTTAGAATTTTTTCGTATTTTTATAAGACTTTTAAAAGCCTTTTTAAAGAAAAAAAATGGTTTAAAAAAAAGGGGAGGTGCCCCGGGTCGAACCCGGGACCTCCCGGATGAGAAGGGGCGCGGAGACCATTGAACCAAGGGCTGATCCGCGATAAAACCCTTCTTCAATTAAATTTAAACACACCCTTCCCCTTTATCCCCAATTACATATAAACCCTAGTTTCGAATTTCCCCAAATTGGTCACGAATTCGATATCAAATGCTTCTGTAATCATGGGGCTTTTAATCCCCATGAAAAACCGAGCATATCAACCTATGATACTCACGTTATTATGTTCGAATTGGTGACCCAAATGCCAAGAACTCGTCGCGACCACTGGTGATGATCGAATCACACCCAAATCACCATTATAATCGAATTAATTTGATATGCAGCTTCGAATTGTGTTGTAGACCAAAAGCCCTATGTTAATTTTGTTAAAAATCAATCGTAGGTTGGTTAATGGTTGAGTTGCAGGTTCGCGGTAGTGGTGGTGTTCGAAGGTGATGTTGTCGTTTGTTTTAAATGAAATTGAAGTTTGTGATTTCTTAGAAACGACTTGATGATCGTATATATATGTTTAATTTATGAAATTTTTAATTTTTGAGTGGTTTTGGTTAGGTAGATTTTAGTGGTTCGATTAGTGGTCCATTACGCGTATTACGGACGATTTCGCTCGAATTAATGGGTGTTGTCGGGTCCACAATGGACCCACGATCATGTTGGTGCGTTTTGAGGTTCAAAAACCCGGTATTGTGGCGTTTGGAGGTCGCCGGAGCCGCGCCAGACATCGCCGGCCGGCGACCGGATAATCGGGGGGGACGGGGGGGCTGGGTTGTAAATTCTGCATGTTACACAATGGTCCCTGTGGTTTCGAATATTATCATTTTATGCATAAACTTTGATTTTTCAAGTTTAATAAATTACAAAAACCACCCCTGAAACTTTTTATTGTTATTACTATTATTATTATTATTATTAGTATTATTATTATTAATGTTATTAGTATTAATATTATTATTATTACTATTATCTTTATCATTGTTATTATTATTATTAATTATTATTATTATTATCATTATTATTGTTATTGTTAAAAAAAATAAAATAAATAAATAAATAAACAAATAAAAATAACCTTGTAAAATACGAGATGTTACATTCAATTACTAGTGTTTCATATCCATTCAAACGGTAAGCAATATATAGTTTCATAATTTGTAACAAAAAAAACCTTTAAAGACTGATGATGGACTGCAACTCATAGTTATAAGCTTAAATCGTAGCACCGATCGAAATTTCTATATTGCACTTTGAAATTATTTATTCATCTGAGTCATTGGCTAACTTTTGGTTTGATCAAAATCATCAGCTAGCTATGATAAAAGTTGACTAGTGTTACCGATTGCCGCATGTAAAACAAAATGAATGATTATTAGCAGATCTTCAATTTTATAAAGTTGGCACACATCAAAACATAAATGTTTAGTTTAGCGTCTCCAAACATGATGCTTTTGAACGAATAGAAAATATCAAAAAAAGCAAAGCAAAATAAAATTAATAACCAACAATTGTCTCTTTTATTGTTGGTTATTATATTACGTGGTTCATTGCTAAAAAAAGTCGACTCAGGGACATGCATACCTGATTTAGGCTCGAACCCATCCGGAATGTCGCCCAATCGACCTTAAGTTTTTTCTTGAAACCCTAGCACCATCATCTGACTCCTATCCTCTCGAATCTGAGTAGATTAGGCTTAAGAACCATGTCTCTGCCACGGAACACCACACACGACCCTAGACCCTCGATCACCATCTTCGATTAAGGCCTTCCCACACACCAGATGCGACTATTAAGCCTCTGGTTCTTTCTTCATTGTCGTACCTGAAATCGTGGAGTTCATCCTTTTCTTTCTCTTGCCACCCACTCAAACCATGATCAGCCTCTACAGAAGAGGAAAAAAGAAGAGGTTGAGATACCAGAAAGAGGAAGGAACAAATAGACATCAGCCATTGCGTCACCAGAGACCACCACCGAGCCAACTTAACACCACCAAGCCCACCGCCATTGCCACCTCTCTCTTTCTGTTTTGATGCACGATGCCATGAAATTATCTTAGGCCACGTGTGAAGCAAGCAAGGGAAAGAAAAATACACGTATAGATAAGGCTTACCTGTGTTGTACTTAAGGCTGTTAAGGTTGTAATAAGCCTCAATCAGAACAAGAGCCGTAGATATCAAAATAGACGGATGGGATTTCAAGATTTACTGTTCATAAACTTGTACTTTTAATAGAAGGATAATAAAGAAGTATAGAATATGGTGTTGTCACCAACTTAAAGTTAAATAATGAAACCAATTTTGTTAATTAAACAAAAACTATATTGATATAGTCAAACAAGTACTATTTTAATTTCTTAGTTTACCGTACATGTTTAAATTTATCTCGTTCATAGCTTTTTGATTTTGTGATGTTAGATTATAATTTCTCAAATCACCAAAGCTTCATGAAAAAAATAAGTTTCGAAACAAAAAATAAAATTAACAAAAGGTGATCATGTTTATGAATGATGTGGGTGGGTGGAGACTTTTTACTTGACAACATAGGTTCAAAACTAATTAAGAAGAGTTTGTGGACATCAAAACAACGTATTGATATTTAAAAATATTTAAAAAGAATAGTTAATAACATGAAAGAATATTGTGTTTAGCCCTAATTTTACTTTACGTCTCTAAGTTTGATAAATTAGAAGCTTGATTCAAATGTTTGCCAAGTCATAACACAAAAGATCACTCATATGGACGTGACATTAACTTTTCCGTTAACTTTGTAAGAATGATCATTGTATCTCTTAAAAAACAAATCAAATAAAACAAACAAAAATAATATAATAGAGTGGGCCCACAATGAGAATGAAAAAAAAAACTACATTTAATCCTTCTCTTCCAGACTTCTAACGCCGGCTCACCCACCTCCGGCCGCCACCGATACTTTCACCGTCGGTCGCCCCCAACACTCCCACCGCCAACCTCCGCTGATACTCTCACCGTCAGCCGCCCCCTGACACCCCCACCACCGCTCGCCCCCAACACTCCCGCAACCACTCGCCACCTTTCCCTCCCTTTGTCTAGAAGATCTCTACTACCACTTGGTATTTTGCTCGACACATCACCACCGTCGATTACAATCGATCGCTGCCAATACCTCCTTCACCAAAAGACCACCTTCCACCACCTCTGACATCATTTCTCTACACATTACCACCGGGTCTTCATCTATAATCCATCAAGGAGCAAAAAGAACAGTTAAGGAGTCATATACGAAGGAACTTATCGGATTTAGGACTAGAATTGAAGATCAATCGGAGTATAGGTGATGCTTGGTGTGTTGCTATGAATATGAAGATGGGGGGAGGTTGGCGATGAGGATACTTGAGCACCGTGGGGGGGGATGACTAATGGTGTTTGAAAAATCTGAAATCCCAAAAAATCATAATCGGATCCATATCCGAATCCGAAAGACTGATCCAGATCCTTATTCAGATATTTGGATCGAATCTCATCCGAATCTAGATTTCGTATTCAGATTATTCGGATATCCGATCAAACCGAATAAAAATTCAACTATGCTTCTAGCATAATACTCGTTACCTAACCACCTATTATGTTTTTAACTTCAAATTCAAGAGTCTTGACACCTTTTAGTTCTCTAACACTAAATAATTACATAATAACCGATTGTTATTCTGAATTAGAGATTCTAATTTTTGGGTTTTATACAATTACCTATTGTATTTCAATTTTGAATTTGCGTTTAATACAAATTGGTATTTTCTAGTTTTATATGTTTTACTATGACTTCAAACTAGTAAAATATTAATAATAAAAACTAGCCAAAAAGTCGAACACAAGAAAAATAAGAAAAAATGTTATTTGGTTTAGTCGGACTATTCGGATTTTTTATCCGAATCCGATCAAATTTGAATTCGTATAGATTCAGATCAAATAAAGATACCTCTTACTCGAATCGATCTGGATTCCGAATAGGATCATGAAATGTTCAAATCTGAATAATTCAATCCGAATAATCCAGTCAATTCATTATCCGATATGATGAACACATCTAAAGACAACGACAGCGAGGCGAAGATGGTGGGCTAACAACCGAATGTTAGGCTGAAGACGAGGATGAACGGAGGGGAATAGGGGTTGTACCATTTTTTTATTATTATAACAATTAATAATAATTGTATTTTTGTCTTAATTAAAAAGGGGTATTTAGGTTTTCTAACAATCACTTAACAGAAAAGTTAACGTTTCATCCATCCAAAAAAACTTTAATTGTCACTATTTGTTAAACATTTAGATCAATCTTTTATTTTTTAAAACTTAAGAATGTAAAATGAAATCAAGCTAATCATAAGAGCATTTCATCTAATTAACTATAAACAAAATATATAACTTTTTTAATGAATGATGTAGATACATAAATTGTTCACTTAATATAGAGATAACTTGTAAAATAGTAACTAAGTTTCGCTATTATTCTAATCATGTCACTCATAATTGTTTTTTTTGTATAAATCAGGTCACTAAATTTTCAGAATTGTTTTAGTTAAGTCATTCATAACTCACAAAATATTTTAAAAAATTAAATTATTTAAATTTAACAATATTTATAAAATACAGAATTATTTAAAAGTATAAATTATTAAATAAATTAAAAATTATTTTAGAAAAATTATAAAAGAAAAACAAATAACCTAATTAAAACACCTCGTAAGACTTTATAACCTAACTAGAAAAAAATATAAAAATATTAATAAACCGATCGAAACAAAAAAAAAAAAATATACCAAAACTTGCTTACAATTTTCCGCTTTGTAATACTGGGTGAAGCTTTCAGTTACTTCCGTTTTATTTGTTCACCTAAAAGGGATACCACTCACAGGCATCTCGTACCTCTCTTTTCCCCCAGTCATCTATCGAAATCGAAACCCTAAAAGCACAAAAGCAACACCAGAATCACTGACTGATGCTTTACTTCACTTTGAATCGCTGCAATTCCTTTCTTCCTTTCGGAGAAACCCTAAAAGCGCACAATTGCCCCACACCAACAAGCAAAGGATCTCCACTCCTCACTCTATAACTCAATTCGAAACCACAAACATGACTCTCGATTACACATTCTTCAGCAGCTTCCTGATCAGAGAGACAGATAGCTCGTGCAGATTTCAGGTGGAAATTGGGGGTTTTACTGGAGCTCGAAGGCGGAGATGGAGAGTACGAGTGGGACCAAGGATGCGGTGGGTCCACCGAGGTCGATGTCGAGGAGGATGACGAGGACTTCCACCATGTTTGATCCCAATGCAGACGGAATTGACAGTGAGCTTGTTCCGTCTTCTCTTGCGGAAATTGCTCCGATTCTTCGAGTTGCGAATGAGATCGAGAAGGATAATGACAGAGTTGCTTACTTGTGTATGTTTTTTAATCCTTTGTTTGTTTATTTCGTTCATTATAGGGTGTTTGGATGTGCTTTTTGCAGTAAAGTGGTTAGAATTTGTAGTTCTGATGTTCTCAAGTGCGTTTAGATGTGCTGTTTGAAAGTGATTATCTGATTGGGTAACAGGGGACTGTGGGACTGTGAGATGTCATCTGTTGTGAATAGTTCCCAATACCGAAAGCAATAGACGATAAAAGAGCACAAGAATTTTAACTTGGTTCTGTCACGGTGTGTAACCTATGTTCACGGGGGCTACTAGGGTTTTGATAATGATTTACAAGTACAGGAGATCATTATATAGACATTTACAGTTAGGGTTAATTCCTTAATTAACAAGTTAACTAATCTGGGCCGGACAGCTAGGCCCGGCCGAACCTATCTACTCCAGCCTCTTGATTCATGGCCTGGCCCGAGGTTGACTGAAGAGTGACACCCCAACAGTAACCTGGTTAATAGCTGCAAATAATTCGATAATGGGAGAGTAAAATGAAGTATTTGTATATTCTTGTAATTATCTGTTATTGTATTAGAATAAATAACACTGGGTATGTTTGTTTGTTTGTTTGTTTGTTTGTATTAGAATAAATAAAGTATAAGCATCAGTTAGTCATCTATAAGCATGGATAACTTAGAAAATGAAACTAAATTGTACAGTTATCTTATTAACATCTAATTGGCTGAGGATGCAATTGAAAAGGTCGAGCTCAAGTGTGAATAAGAGTTTATTGAAAAATACTGATCTGGATCGGTTATGTATAAGCATTCAAATACGAAGACAATGTTTATTCTCGGAAGTGTCATTTAATAATTTTTTGCAATCCCATATTTCTCGGAAGTTTCATTTGATAGTTTTTTGCAATCCCATATTTACAGTGGTTGTGCTTGCTAATTACTATAATAAAGTTCTTATTATAGTGCATGTATTTAATTTGGTGGATTAGGCCGATTTCATGCATTTGAGAAGGCCCACAGGATGGATCCTAAATCTAATGGACGTGGTGTTCGCCAATTTAAGACCTATCTTCTACATAGACTTCAAAAGGTGAACATTATGTATTTTCAATGCCTTTTGTGTTAAAAGTCAAAACATGTTCGTGACATTAGCGTTTTAGAAATTCTCAAAGAAATTTCAAATGTTCTTTTGTAAAGGAAGAAGAAAAGACAAAACCTCGATTAGCAACAACTGATCCCAAGGAAATCCAGAAGTTCTACCAAAACTTTTATGAGAAAAACATTAGAGAAGGCCAATACACAAAGAAACCGTGAGCATTGGATTTAATTAATAACATTTCTTATGCGTTTACACTCTAGTAATGTTACCTAATCTAATAATCACTTGCTCATTTTCTTTTGTTTTACTTCTATTGTATTTAAGTGAGGAAATGGCTAAGATTTATCAAATTGCAACGGTTTTGTATGATGTACTGAAGACGGTGGTACCTGCTTCAAAAGTTGACCCCGCGGTATAATTGGTCTATCAAACTTTAATTTCTAGTTGTAATGTTATTCTAAATACCAAATGATTAGAGGTGACAACTCTGACCCGTTTACTTATTAATGGGTCCCCCGTTTACTTATTAATGGGTCCACTTGGGTTGTGTTTTCTTCTTTATCTTAAACGGGTGAAATTTAAAAAAAAAACTAAAAGGAAAACGGGTCAGCTGGTTAGAAGTCACCCAGGGTCTACTTTCAATGCATATAAGCATCTAAATCATTTTTATTCATAGATATGGACTACTAATACTACTACTACTACTTCTACTATAATATTGTTTCTGTAATCATAATTAACACTTCCGTTATTTATATTTTTCTTGAGTCAACCCAACTGATCTTGGATCACTTTTTTTGCCCAGTTTGAAAATGACCTACTTTAACCTTTGACCTATTTGAACTTTTGCTCGATCTTGCCACCTCCACAAGTTAACGTCTCTGTTTCTATGGCATTGCAGACTCGACAATATGCAAAAGATGTAGAAGAAAACAGAGAACAATATGAACACTATAATATACTTCCTTTATACGCTGTTGGAAATAAGCCAGCAATTATGAAGCTTTCTGAGGTAGTACTCTGATGGACGTAAATCTTATTCTTTTCTCCCTCTTCTCTTCATCCCCGCTATCTATATATGTTCACATATTTTTATATATAGATCAATACACACACAAACATGCATATGTTTCTCTTATTAATTTCACTTTCTATATGTTAATAGATAAAAGCATCTCTTCAAGCAGTTCGCAATATAGATAGCCTTCCACTTGTTAGAAGGGTAGGGGACAGAGATAAACCTGTTAATGATATTCTTGAGTGGTTATCATCGATTTTTGGATTTCAGGTAACTTGTATTTGTTATCTACTTTATTCATCTCATGAATATTTATGCCTTTTTGTGCTTCCTAATATTCTCTCAATCTCACTACTATTAATCCTGCCAAGGAACTCGACAAAATTATTCAACCTACCTTGTTTTACCTTCCTCTCTAAAAGTCTGGAAATTCAAGAGCTTGATCATTTTGAATTCCGATATTATTTTGATTGAAAAGAAATTTAAAAAGGACATAGAAATACACCATCTGTTCTAAATCAGGCAGTACATAGAGTATTCAACATTGTAGAGGTTGTTCAAAATCTGACTATAAATATATTTCTGTATTTGAAATGAAGAAAGGAAATGTCGCAAATCAACGGGAGCACTTAATATTGCTACTTGCAAATATTGATAGAAGGTTGAAGGGTAGTGGAGATTATGAGCAGGTAAATCTTTTAATATCTCATTAAAGTATTTGAAGATGAAACTATAATATCTAAAGTACATGCATTCTTTTAATGGTTGAAACTTTTGGCAGTTGGATAACCGCACCGTAAAGCAATTACTGGATAAAACTTTCAAGAACTATGTTTCATGGTGTCATTATTTGCACTGTACACCAATCATTGAGTAAGTTGTTATCAACTTTTTTTTTCATTTTTGTGAGGATTTCAACATTTAATTTATAATTTTACTTCTTCATTTGAATTTATTGTTTTGCATAAGTTCGCCTAAGGTTCCACCTAGTGATGATAGGCAGCAGTTGCACCTCCTCTACATTGCACTTTACCTACTTATCTGGGGTGAAGCTTCAAACATCCGGTTCATGCCTGAATGCATTTGCTATATTTTCCATAATGTATGTTTATGATTTACTCATAAATTCCAACATTTTTTTTAAAAAATATAATAACTATTCATTTGTACTTTGAATCTATAAGATGGCAAATGAAATGCATGGAACTTTATTTGCAAATGTTCAACCTGTGAGTGGAGGTACTTATCAAGCAGCACCACGTGGTGAAGAAGCGTTTTTGCGTGATGTTATTACACCTATCTATGAGGTTCTTCGTAAGGTAATAACATTTAAATGCACCATAAATTCTGTTAAAGTTTTTATGGAAATAAATTCTTTATCATAATTTAAATATTATATTTGGTAACAGGAAGCCAGGAGAAATCAAGGCGGCAAAGTAAGCCATGCTTCATGGAGAAACTATGATGATCTTAATGAATATTTTTGGTAACACTTCTGTTCATAAAACTAGCATTTGTGATACAACTGTAATTTTTTTTCTTGATAATAAACCAAATTTTAATTTCCTCTGTCAGGTCTGACAGATGCTTCAAGTTAGGCTGGCCAATGGACAGAAAATCCGACTTTTTTGTTCACTCCGAGGAGTCATCACGGCATCATATAGTATGTACAGATTTATGTAATATTAAGTAATCCACAAAGAAACGTTAGTTGTAATCACTTTCTATTTATTATGGTAGCATAAGGTTGGTAAAAAAAATTAATATAATAAAATGTGTTTGTGCGGGCATTGAAGTATCAAAATTCCAACAATCTATTTAGTTACAAATTACAAAACTTTAATGATGCGTACATAACGTGTTAGACTCTGCAATTATTGTACGAAGTTATGAAAATCATGATATAATTGCAGGGGCGCAACCAAGTAGTAGGGAAAAAGAAACCAAAAACAAATTTTGTAGAAGTGCGCACGTTTTTGCATCTGTACAGGAGTTTTGACCGCATGTGGATATTTCTTATACTGGTCTTTCAGGTATATAATAGAACTATGTAGTTGGTTTTATATATATTTTTTATTTAAACCGATAACCTTTGAATGTCCTTTTCTATATGCAGGCTATGGTAATTGTTGGATGGCATGAAGATGGATCAATTTTTGGAATTTTCGATGAGGATGTCATTAAAAATATTTTGAGTATATTCATTACTTATGCTGTACTTAACTTTATCCAAGGTACTTCCTGCAACCTTTTTCCATTAATTTCATTCCCCATTTTTTATCTAGTCATCTAAGCCAAATATAGATACATATATTTTTTTTCTTTTGTCTTGGTTTTCATGAAACCATGAAAAGTTTGCAAAAGCAACACTAGCAAATAGCACTTTCTGACATTTTATTTGTTAAAACTTTTTCTTAGATTGTAATCTGAAATCAGCTCTAAATGTTGAATGTTCTATGTTATAGTCTAAAGTCTGAATGTTGAACCATTAACACTGTTGATAATTAACCTAATATGCATATGCAGCTTGTGAAATGGTTCATTTTACCCGTCAGAATGTAGAAGTTGAAATGAATCATATGAATTGCTGAATACAATAGATAAAACATTCAATTAAAAATACAATAATAGAAACAATATACATTTAAACTCATGAATATAACATAACCAAACCACAATTGAATGAAGTGTGATAATATAAACTTCTAATTCAAAGGATGATAATAGGAAATATCAAGGATCCCATAACTAATGAAATCAATATGCAGTACAATTTTTATTGCACAATGTACAAGTTTGTAAATTTCAAAGTTCAATCAGCTTGGATACCCTCACCATCTACACTATTCTTACTGATTGTTTCTACCTAAAAAGGATCCGGTCTGACATCGTTTCTGAAATGCTGATCATTTACTAACTCATTGTGACATTTAACACATTTTACATTCACATGTTACTGACATTTAGTGTCTATTTCACCCTGCAGCTTCTCTAGATATAATCCTCAGTTTCAGTGCATGGAGAAGCTTAAAATTTACTCAAATTCTTCGATATCTGCTCAAATTTACTGTAGCTGCCTTTTGGGTAGTAATTCTTCCCATTTGTTATTCAAGATCAGTTCCAAATCCAACAGGAATAGTGAGGTTTTTCAGTACTTTGGGAGGAAATTGGCGGGAACAGTCACTTTATAACTATCTTATAGCAATTTACTTGATTCCCAACATACTGGCCGTATTGCTATTTTTGCTTCCACCAATAAGGAGACATATGGAACGTTCAAACTGGAGGATAGTCACTCTTTTAATGTGGTGGGCTCAGGCAAGCTCATTTGCATACAACTAATCTGTATTTGTGTTAGATGCTTTTTGTTTCTACTAAAATTTGAACATTTTCTCAGCCAAAACTCTATGTTGGGAGAGGCATGCATGAGGACATCTTTTCTCTTTTCAAGTAATGCTTATGCATTATATTAATGATCTAATATGTTATCGTTTATAGGTTTATTACTCTATTACTCTTGATTTTTAGGTATACGCTTTTTTGGATAATGTTGCTAATAAGCAAGTTTGCGTTAAGCTACTATGTGGAGGTAGGTTATCTTCCAAGATGCTTAATTTAATAATTTAATCAAGCTCGCAAAATATCATATGCTATTCTATTCTTCTTTACAGAAAGCTAGTTAATTATGGAAAAATACTAATAACCTTAGTTAATTGTCATGGTTAATTTATGCCTACATCTTCATTTTCATTGTAGATATTGCCATTGGTCGGGCCTACAAAATTAATCATGCAAATGTCGGTTAGCAACTATGAGTGGCACGAGTTCTTTCCCAATGGTAAAATCTGAAATTTTCTAATCTATGATTGTGATTATTTTTTAGATTAAAATTTGATTTCATATTTATTTGAGGATTTTGTAGTGACACACAATATTGGTGTTGTTATTGCTATTTGGACACCAATTGTCATGGTGAGTGTTCTTGAATATAATTACTTTTGTCTCTAACAGCTAAATCTAACATATGTTAGATATTTTTTTTATCTTAGGTCTATTTCGTGGACACACAAATTTGGTACGCAATATATGCTACTATTATTGGTGGAATCTACGGGGCATTCAGCCATTTGGGTGAGGTTAGTGCATATGCTCCTTGGTTTATTACTGATCCAAACATGATATTTGTCAGGACATCATTATCTTCTATTTGATGTTTAGATTCGCACACTTGGCATGCTACGTTCGAGATTTGAATCGGTTCCTTCAGCTTTTAATGAACGCCTTGTGCCAATGCTAAAAGAAGAGCCCAAAAGCGATCATCATGTAATTCTAAACTTCTTTTCATCTATGTTGAATTCAATTTGAATGGAGACACTACAATACCCTTTTGTAGGGGTGAGATCAGTATCATATGAGTACCAAACCGTACAGCACTGAAAAATACCTATACCGAGAACAATTAAGAGTATGAACCGAATACCGTATTTATTTTCTTGGTTTAGTACCGATTGGTACCGGTACCATTAAAAATACCAAAACTCGAGGGTACAATACTCGAAATGAAAACTGGTACCCGTACCAAGGTTTAAAAGTACGGAATCGAGACTCGAGGCGTTTTCCCTTCACCTCATGAGGCGTAAGCCTCGAGGCGAACTGAGGCGGAATTAAAAAATAAATATAAAAATTATATATCTTATGAGAAATAAAATACAGACTAATTTCATCACCGGATTCATAAAAAACATAAAAAACACACATTAAAAAGACATGGAATGTTTGAAACTGACACAGAGTTTAAAACATCGAAAACAAACAGTAAAACCCCCTGAGGCGCCTCTGAGGCGCAGCTTTTCTTAGCGCCCCTGAGGCGCAGCTTTTCTTAGCGCCTCAACCCTATGAGGCGCACGTACAAAATGACCCCCCCTGAGGCGCCGCCTCATATACTCGTTTTCTAGGCGCCTCGCCTCGAGGCGCACGCCTCAACCGTTTTTTAAAACTATGACCCTTACCGATGGTGTTCTGTCGGTATCGGTTTGGTACCGGTATCAATACAGTACAAGTACTCAATTAAATATGCTCATCCCTACCATTTTGTTATATAAAATTAAGTAGAGGTGACTATTGGAACCCATTTGCCTATGAATGGGTCAATTCGGTTGGATGGATCGAATTAAAAGACGCAGCACAGGGAATGGGTCAGAATATCAGACAAGTTGAAAGTTGCCCTAGTCTTTCTAGTGCACACAACATTTATATCATTTATTTAAGATTTAGATACTTGATGCAATAATAATGTTTCTGTAATCATGATGATCACTTGAAGTGTTTATTATTATTATTATTATTATTACTATTACTATTATTATTCTTATTCTTATTCTTATTATTATTATTATTATTATTATTTTGTTTTGACACACTAGAAAAGATCTGTTTCAAAACCCCGTTACCTGAACACCAGTTGGCTATTTCGGCTATCAGTGTACACATGATATTGCTTCTGTTTACTAAAATGAAAGTGCTCTACAGGAAGATGATTTGTGGGTAAGAAAGAACATAGCAAAATTTTCTCAGGTGTGGAATGAGTTCATTTTTTCATTGCGAATGGAAGATTTGATCAGCAACAGGTTGAAGTTGCTTAATTTTTGGTTAGTAATCTAAGAATCAAATTAAAAATTAAGATTTACTGATACAATTTAACTTCTTTTGCAAGAGAGAGAGATCTACTTCTAGTACCATATACTGTAAGTGACGTCCCAGTTATGCAATGGCCACCATTTCTGCTTGCGAGTAAGGTAAATATTCTCTAAACTCAGCAACTTTTTCTTAGTATAAGCAAATTTTATTTTAGTTAATCATCTGAAATTTTATTATTTAAGATCCCGATTGCGTTAGACATGGCCAAAGATTACAAAGGAAAGGAAGATGCAGATTTGTTCAGGAAGATCAGTAGTGATGATTATATGCTGTCAGCAGTGGTAGAGTGCTACCAAACACTGAAGGAAATATTATTTGACCTTCTTGAAGATGAAAAAGATATTATGTAAGATCCATTAATGCAAGTGATAATAGAGCGGGCAATTTGAACTTGTGTAATTATAAATGGTTGGCCTGGGTTGCATTTAATCTTAAACTTGTCAAATGGGCCCTATCAAAAGAATTAGCTAGAAAGGGAACAGGTCAAAAATGGGTCTAATTTTCCTGGTCTATTTTTATGCATAAAATGGTTTTAGTTAACCATTATTATAAATTACTATAATAATATCGTTTTTGTAATTATAACTAACTTATGAATCATTTATACAAAATGCAAAGATGAGGACAAAAGAAGTTTCCTACTCAACCCAGTTCAAATAGTCTTTGCCCCTTCTAGCAAATATCTACTTACAAGTTCAAAGGCTGTTTTTGTTTTCTTTTTTGACAAGTTGTATTCTGCTCTTTATACAGAATCTTAAATCATATATGCCGTGAGGTAGAAACTAGCATTGCACAACGGACGTTTTTGAGTAAATTTCGTGTGAGTGAATTGCCTTCACTTAATGATAAGTTGGAGAAATTCTTAAAGCATCTGGTAAGGCACATTTCTTCTAATTATGGGTTATTATTTATCATCAGTTCATCATTGATCACTTCAATGCTATATGATTTTACAAATATTTCCAGTCATTCCTGTTCAGACTATTTTCTGATTACTCCATTGTGTGTCGACCAGGAAGATGACAGTGTTGATGCTGAAAAATATGCATCTCAAATTATAAATGTCCTTCAGGATATCATGGAGATTATCACGCAAGATGTTATGTATAATGGCCATGAGTAAGTTTTTCTAAACCATCAATAAACTAATACCCTGATATCTCAAATATTCTGTTATAAAATATCTTTCTGTCATCATCTTGTAGAATACTTGAACGGGTTCATTCTCATTATCAAGATAATGACAAAAAAGAAAGATTTGAACGAATTAATACTCGGTTAACTCAAATCAGAGCTGGGAAGGAAAAGGTATAATCTGACACTAACAATTGTATCCGTATTTTCCATTTACTATTTTTTACTTTTACTTTTGCTAATTGTGTTTGCAGGTGGTGAGGCTTCGTTTGCTTTTGACTGAAAAGGAATCTGCCATTAATGTTCCTACTAATTTAGAAGCCCGTAGACGTATAACCTTTTTTGCAAACTCCTTATATATGAGAATGCCAAATGCACCAGTGGTCCGTAACATGCTCTCATTTAGGTCAGTAAATTTTTAATAGTTTAATGATAATATTGTCTTGAACTCTTGATAATCATATTTTCTATGGATTACTTGATATGGTACTTGGTGTTTTAAACTTGTGTAAACTTCAGCGTTTTGACTCCATATTACAAGGAGGATGTTCTATATTCTGAAGAGGAGCTTGACAGGGAAAACGAGGATGGAATTACCATTTTATTTTACCTTCAAAAGATTTATCCAGGTGACTATTGGTCTCAGTTTTAACTGCTGTCCTTATCAAAGAGCATCATTGTTTTATTGTATTTGTGGAAAATAGATGAATGGGCAAATTTTGAAGAGAGGATTAAAGACAGCACAGAAGCAACAGAAGAGATGCGTAAATGGGTTTCTTACAGGGGCCAGACCCTTTCGAGAACAGGTTTTGTGGCAATTTCGGCCTATTTACTTATGAATGGAATCAATGGATCGATTTGGGTTGTGTTATATTTCCCTCAGGTCCAATCAAATAATATTAGCTGGAGAGTGTTAATGGGTCAATCAGATTGAAATCAGCTCCAAGTCTATTTTTATTGCAAGCAACCTTCTAAATCAGTTTTTTAGATAGATATAGATTAATATTTTTAATTTAAAAATTAATCATTACTAATGCGTTAAATTAACTAAAAAAATAACAAAAAGGTGTTTGCAGGTCAATCCAACCCGTATTAACCATTTACCCACTTATACACACACATATGTATGTACATGTGTCTATGTATATATTTCACAAGCTCATTCACAAAAGTTTGTCTTCAGTGAGGGGAATGATGTACTACAAGGCAGCTCTTGAACTGCAATGCTTCCTTGACTACGCAACGGATCATGGTTTGTGTTTTTGTTTGTTTTATATTCACCAAATTCCATCATCTTCTTCTGTTAAGTAATACTAGCTAATCGTTGTGTTTTCTTCACAGAGATTTTTACTGGATTCCGGACATTTAATATGAATAAACACCACACGGTACTCAAAGATCGTGAAAGTGCAATGGCAGATCTGAAGTTCACATATGTCGTCTCTTGCCAGGTGTATGGTGCCCAAAAAAAATCCAGTGATGAAAGAGATCACAGTTGTTATCTTAACATCTTAAATCTCATGCTCACGTAAGTGTATTTCAGTAATCAGAAAGTGGAAGTATATTTGATTATATTCTAATCATGCTCTGAAATATTCAGATATCCTTCTTTACGAGTTGCTTATATAGATGAGAGAGAAGATACCATCAATGGTAGATCTCAGAAGGTTTACTATTCTGTTCTTGTCAAGGGTGGGGATCATTTAGATGAGGTAAGAAATTGATGTGTAATTATCATTATCTTTTTGGTTATTATATTAGTAGTATTAGCTTGAATGTTGTTATGACATATTGATATTTTAGGAAATATATCGTATCAAGCTTCCTGGTCCACCTACAGAAATTGGGGAAGGAAAACCTGAAAATCAAAATCATGCCATTATTTTTACTCGTGGAGAAGCACTGCAGACCATTGACATGAATCAGGTAATTCCAGAACTATCCTTGTCTTTATAGGATCATTACTTTGAAGAAGCATTATCCGATATCTTCCCTTATATTTATAGGATAATTACTTTGAAGAAGCATTCAAAATGCGAAACGTGTTGGAAGAATTTCATAAAGATCATCATGGGCAACGTAGACCAACAATTTTAGGTTTAAGGGAACACATTTTCACTGGAAGGTGGGCATTAGTTTCATCTCAACTTATTTTGCTATCTTGAAGGCCTTAGGATCTGGTTGTCGTTTTATGTAAAAAAATGGTTGTCTTATATCAAATAAAAAAGGAACGATGACTAAATTAATTATTCACTTTTTTATTTTACAGTGTATCTTCACTTGCTTGGTTCATGTCAAATCAAGAAACAAGTTTTGTGACAATCGGTCAAAGGGTTTTGGCAGATCCTCTCAGGTATGATCATGACATATTCTGCCAGGTCTTGTTAGCATGATAATGTCTTTTTCTAAGATAATAATTAGTACATTAATTATTTATAAGAGATACAAAAATGGACATAAAGAAGGTATTACATGGGCCAACCCTACTCATCCGGACCCTTTTTTTATCCATTCCCTCTAAGGTATAATCTTATAAATGGGCCATTGAAGTTGTGTTAAAACTCAAACTGTTGAAATACAAAATTAGCTAAAAGGGAACAAGTTAAATTTGCCGGAAGTCTATTTTTAATGCACACCTTCTAAATCATTTATATTCAAAGATTCAGATAAATTTTGCATTAATATTACTTTCTAATCATAAGCGCATTACTTATTTACAAAAAAAAATCAGAAAATGGGGAAATTTTTTTTTGTGGTCTAACTTGTCTTGACCTGTGCCATTTCAACGTGTATTTGAAAATGACCCTAATCAATGTTAACCTGTTTTGACCCGTTACCCAGCCCACCCTTCTCCCCACCTTTAAAATGAACATATGCTTTGTTTTTCTATCTAGAGCCTTGACCTTTACGTATATGTGATTTCAGTTTCTTAACATCGTTATCTTTATATTTCACAGGGTGCGGTTCCATTATGGTCACCCTGATATATTTGATAGACTATTCCACATAACAAGGGGTGGTGTAAGTAAAGCTTCGAGAACCATCAATTTGAGCGAGGATATATTTTCAGGTAGACTTTCTAAATATTTTTAACTCCCACTTTCTTTATGGATTATTAATTTGGTAACATCATTTTAGGTTATAATTCAACTCTTCGTGGTGGTTATGTTACACATCATGAATACATCCAAGTAGGCAAGGGTCGTGATGTTGGAATGAATCAGATATCCCTTTTTGAGGCTAAGGTTGCAAACGGAAATGGTGAACAGACACTTAGTCGTGATGTTTATAGACTTGGTCGGCGTTTTGATTTTTACAGAATGCTTTCTTTCTACTTCACCACTGTCGGTTTCTACTTTAGCAGCATGGTATAACCACAAATCAATTACTTTTATTTAGGCGTGGCAAAATAGGAGGGTCCGCTGGGTTGGGTAATGAGTCGGAATGGGTTTGGTCAAAAGGAGGTTTATGTTCTGGTAAAAAGTGTTGGGTTGGGTCAGGGATGACCTGTAAGCTTTTTAATGTTTAATAGTTAAAGGTGTTAGATATGAATACGAAAAGTCGAAACTATAATATTTTAATAATTAATTTTGTTTTGATAAATTGATTAGGAGATTACAAGCACCTTAATATGCTATTACACTTTAGGCCATGTCCGATCAGTTCAACCCTTTTTCGTTATAGTTAAGATTTTTGGGCGGACCGCAAGAAATAAAATTGCAGTTTACGTTTATTTCCCAGTTTTAGTGCACGATTGTAGTAACCAAGTTCATGTTATTACTTGTTGCAGCGAATTACTTGTTCCATCAGTTGCAGGTCATTGTTTGCTGAAGTTTCATGATATTGCTTGTTATTTGTCATTCTAGTGTATATGCTATATGGCATCTGATGCGACATTTAATGTTCCATTTAAGTATAATTTTTTAAAAAGCGTTCATTTTTCAAACATGTAAATAGATTTATTCTTTTTAATTTTTTTCACACGCATTTTCTGCATGTGGCACTGATATGACATCAACTAGTGGCACATCATTTTACAGGTAAAAATAAGGCTGGTTGCTAAATTGGGGAGAAAGTTTTAAATTCGTTTCTATCTCGTTCAACATGTCAACATGCAGTTTGACCTAATATATTTTTTTTCCTTCATGAATCGAAATCTTATCAATAAGTCACAACTCGAATTGGCCCTTTGTCATAGGAATGGGGAAATCGCCACCTTTATGTTACTTAATAGATTTTACACTGTAACTTGTAGTAATAACATCGTATTCCTCTATCTTGCTATCCAGGTTACTGTGCTTATTGTTTACGTCTTTCTATATGGCCGCATGTATCTGGTTTTAAGTGGACTAGAGAGACGGATAATAGAAGATGCAACTATCAGTAGCAATAAAGCGCTGGAAGAAGCTTTAGCAACCCAATCAGTTTTTCAGCTTGGTTTACTTCTGGTCCTTCCAATGGTTATGGAAATAGGTTTAGAAAGAGGTTTTCGTACCGCATTAGGTGATTTCATCATAATGCAACTACAATTAGCCTCTGTTTTCTTCACATTCCAGCTTGGAACAAAAGCCCATTATTATGGGAGGACCATTTTGCATGGTGGATCCAAATACAGAGCAACAGGTCGTGGGTTTGTTGTGTTTCATGCCAAGTTTTCTGATAATTACCGGTTATATTCACGCAGTCACTTTGTGAAAGGGTTGGAGTTGGCGATGTTGCTGGTTATATATCAAGTTTATGGGAACTCATACATGAGCTCAAACTTGTATTTATTTATTACCTTTTCGATATGGTTTTTGGTGTGTTCATGGTTGTTTGCTCCATTTGTGTTCAATCCTTCTGGATTTGATTGGCAGAAGACAGTGGAAGATTGGTCTGATTGGAAGAGATGGATGGGGAATCGGGGTGGAATTGGTATTGATCAAAGTAAAAGTTGGGAATCATGGTGGGATTCTGAACAACAGCATCTTAAGTACACAAACATAAGGGGAAGAATTCTTGAGATTATACTTTCGCTTCGGTTTTTCATTTACCAGTATGGGTTGGTTTATCACCTTAATATAGCACGTGGCAGCACAAGTATACTGGTTTGTTTCTCTCTTCCCTTTGCTTGTTTTATATAGAGGTGACAAAATGGGCTGGAAGGTAACAATAACTTGTTCTCAACGTATTTTTTGAGCTTGTCAGGTTTATGCACTTTCTTGGTTGGTTATGATAACCGCTCTTCTAGCCTTGAAGGTAACAATAACTTGTTTATTTACATGTACAACACTTAGGAAGCATAATGATACAGACCAACAAGCAAAATATAACCACATTTGATTGCTTATTGTTGGTATATATGAAGGTGGTCCTTTAATATTGTTAGCCCTAAACCCAAACCCATCAGGCTGACCTGATAACCTTTAAATTAACATGAAAATCATTGTTAAGTTAGTAATAGCCGGCTACTTGATATTTATTTCTTAGTGCTCATAAATATAGTGTATGCTCTCGGTTTCAGTTGGTATCGATGGGTAGAAGAAGATTTGGCACAGACTTTCAACTCATGTTCAGGATCTTAAAGGCGCTTCTGTTCCTCGGCTTCCTTTCAATCATGACAGTTTTATTTGTTGTGTGTGGCCTCACCATCAGTGACATATTTGCTGCATTCCTTGCCTTTTTGCCAACGGGCTGGGCTTTCATCTTGGTAAGTGATTTTTGGCCCATTGTTACTCTCAGGGTTATGAGTTCAAAAAGCTGTTAAAATTTGCGTTTCCAAACTGATTATTGCGACTTGTTAGCACGGTAATCAAGTGGGTCCCTTTTCTGTTCAAAATTAATTTTTGTTTGTTTGTGTTATTGAAAAATTTAGTTAATTAAAGTTTCCTCAAGCGCTACCATGTGATTCTTAATTTTATAACTTCAAACAACATAAGCATGTTTAAACACCGTCGCTTACAACTTGTGTTATTACAACTAATCATCAAATACTAGAATCATGGTATGATACTAATGGTGTTGGTTTTGTGCAACTTTGAAGATCGGTCAAGCGTGCAGGCCTTGTGTAAAAGGCATAGGATTTTGGGATTCAATAATGGAACTGGGACGTGCATACGAATGTCTGATGGGGTTGGTGATATTCATGCCAGTTGTTATACTTTCATGGTTCCCGTTTGTATCGGAGTTCCAAACAAGGTTGTTATTCAATCAAGCGTTTAGTAGAGGTCTTCAGATTTCAATGATTCTTGCTGGAAAGAAAGATAAGCACAAGACTCATGCCTCTTGATAAGGTCTAAGAAACCTGAAGGTAGTTTTGAATTTAGAGTGCTTCAACCCATGATTTCAATTTTATGTAAGTTTTATATTTATATTATTTAAAATAAAAGAAAATTATTTTCAAAGTTAATTGTAATTATAATTTCAATCAAGGGCATTATTTTCATGTCATCTTCTTCAACGTCACTCATTCTCACTGGAAACATATGTTTCTTTATGACCATGAAAACCCATTACTGTAAACTCATAGTAGACTTACAATGCTTTGCTAACCATAAGATCAAGTAAATTACAAGTCGTGTTAGGCTGTTAGCAGTGCTCTTTAAAAGGGTTAAAGGCTAAATGTAAGACCTCTAGACTCAGGTGCTTAGCTTACTAATGCACCACCCCTTTGAAGGTTCATATTTAACTTTCATAGAGATGAAAACATCTGATGAGGCTTGAACTAGTATGATGTAATGTTGGAATTTGGAAAATACAAATCATGACATTTTTACAAATATGCCAAAGCATCATCAATATCCACCAAACTTAAATTCTTAAGAGGTCAGGGGTATTGACAACAAAATACACGTCCTCATAAATTAAGCTCAAATCAAGCCCAAACAGAAACACAAACCATTCAACACCACTCCTTCCCCAAAGAAAACCCAAAACTAAAAAAATAAAATAAAATTAATTCAAAAACAAAAAAAAATACAATCAAAAACAAAAATAAAAACAAAAAACAAAAGCAAAAAGACAAACCTAATATCGTTTGCCGAGAACTATACCAATGATCACCGATACCAATGCTACTCCCAGTATGAACTTAAAGCTTGTGCCAAAAGAATCATCGGTAGCTTGAATCTGTGTATTTGATGAGGATGAAGGTGAAGGTGTGCTTTTCTTGCTCTTGCGCTTTGATGCTGTTGTCAGGTCAATGTCCCTTGATACTACCTCACTTGATTTATCACTGGTAACCTGCAATATAGTAAAAAAAAAAAAAAAAAAAAAACTTTAGCTTTGGTTCCTTTTTGTTATCTTACTATTTATAATGTTAACTTGCAAAGGCTACTTCTCAGTATGTATTAATAAATCGTGCGGGCACACTCAAACTATCCACACATGATGCAAGTATAGATAGAGAGTATTATTACCTGTTCTTTTCCTTTAGCATTTTCTGTTAGATCTTTCACTTGTTTCTCCAAATGCAAATATGATTCCTTCTTTGCTTCGAGCTCCTTTAATGTAGCATCTCGTTCCAACTCCTTTTGTGAATGCATCTCTTTCTGTTTCATATAAATCAAGAAAACATTTACATAAGAATCTTGGTTATTGTGATTGCAATATTAGTTACGGCATATGAACAGTCGCTAACCTGTGCAACAATGGTGTTTTGTGCTGCTGCAAGTTTTTCTTCAAGATTCTTTAAGTTGATCTTTAATGCAGCTTTCTCTTCAATCTCTACCTTTAGATTTTCCAGCTCAGCTTTTAGAGATGTTTCATTAGATGTGTGTTCTTTTACTTGCTCTTCAAGTGTAGTCATAATCGTCTGAAATTCCTTTTTAGCATTCCCGTGTGTTTCGTTTAACTTGTTGTTCTCTTCCATCAGGGATGATATCTGTAAATTTAACAATTTTTCTTCTATAACAGTTGATATTATAGGTAGCAAAACAGGTATCACTTTTTGTCCAAAAAGATTAAACTTTTGTTGAACTTTCTCAAGTATGATTATTAAACTAATAATTTATTTTTTACTGAAGTGACCTAGGATGTTTTACACATTCAGATAACAGTTATAAACACATTGGACATGTTTCCTGTATCATTTGTAACTGATATTGTTATATTAAACAAATATAAACAATATGGTTTTACCTGAGACTGGAGCCTCTGCCCTTCGGAAGATAACTGTTCTTTCAAATCTTCTATTTCTTTCTTGGATGCATGGAGCTGACTCAACGCCTGATCTTTTTCGGTCAAAGCTGCAGCCAAACTTGTCTGCAGATCATTTAATTTAGACTCATTAGTGGCAAGCTCTTGAGTAAGCTTCAGTTTCGCTTCCTCATGCTGACTGGACTTGCTTTGCATATCTTCCATTGCGCTTTCCAGACCACTTATTTTCAACAGAGCTTGTGCCAGTTCTTGCTTGTGGTTATCGGCCAGCTCAGCAGCCCTAGAATGTTGTTCGGTTAAATCGGCAATAATTTTTTCATGTGAGTCAACTTTTTGACCTGTGGACTCCTTTTCACTTTCAAGTTCATTGATTCTGTCTTTGAGCTGAATAATGGTTGCGACCAACATTTCGTTTTCACCAGATAATTTGTTGGCATTATTTTCTGCCTCTAATATCTTTCCTTTGAGATTTTCATTCTCAGTTTCCAAATTAGCTTGTATCAGCAGAAGCTGATCTAATTCGTCTTTTAGCAAAACAGTTTTTTCATTTGATTCAGCTAACTGTGTCTCAAGAGTCGTAGATTTCTCAAGCAATGATTTGGCCTCTGTATCTCTGCTAGTGAAATTTGCAACTGATTCTTGTAATTTAAGGTCAAAATCTCTGGTGTGGGTCTCGTGTAGTGTTTCATACTCTGAACACTTTGCCCTAGCTTCCTCTAGTTGTTCCTCAGCTAACTTAATCTTGTTCAGGACTTCCGTTTCTCGGATTCCAGAAGCTTCAAGATCACTCTCAATGGTTTCCAGTTTCTGCTGAGAGACTTTTAGTTCATTTCTCAGTACTTCTAGAAGGTTTTCTGCTTCAACAAGTTGCTCTGATGATTTTCTTGAGATGTCTTCCAACTGTTTTTTCTCGGTTGTTGCTAAATCCAAAGATTCAGTTAATTCTTGCTCTTTTTTAGTGGCGGATTCCAGTGCGCCCTCAAGAATCATTGCTTTCGATCTCAAAGCTTCAATTTCCGCCTCAAGTTCAGATACTTTGTGAGAGTGGATTCTGGAACCTTCATCTGTCTCCTTACATTTATTCTCCAGTGTAATTATCTGTTCTTCAAGCTCCTGAATTCTGTATCTTTCTGCTTCTAGAAGCAACTCCAATTCACTCGCCTTTTTACCAGCAGTCTCAGATTTCAAATTCAAATTCTGAATTATATCTTCAAGCTCAATGCTACGTTGATGACTCATATTGGCCCGTTCTTCATGATCAGTTGACTTTCCAAGAACAGCTTTAAGCTCCAACTCAAGCTCAGTGTTACGTGAAGATGACTGAGTCAACTCAGTTTCCAGCTTAGTTACTTTGTCAATGGAGTCTTGCAATTGCTGACTCAGCTGTTTCTTTTCTTCTTCAAGACCGGCTATTATTGAGGTTTGCTCGGGTATCTTGACAGATAACTCTCCAAGTTCTTTTTCAACTTTCGCCCCCATTGATTTTGATTCTTCTAATTCGGCCTTTAGTAATTTTGAATGCTCATCCAGTTCTTTATGTTCCGTCTGAGATTTGTTATATTCAGACAAAAGGGTGGTGTGTTCACTTGATAACTGACTGTAACTGTCATTAACTTTTGCTAATTCACTTTCAATACGAACCAAATTTGCATCATGAGCTTCCTTTTCCTTTCTTGTGTTGGCTAGTTCTTCTTGAATTGAAGTCAACTCATGAAGCTTCAGTTTGACTTCTTCCAGTTCAGATTCTTTAGCTTGAAGATCTTCCTTAATTGATGATTCGGAAGCTCTTTTCAGATTCAGTTCTTCTGTCAATTCACTTACCTTAGATTCTTGTGTAGTGAATTTTTCCTGGATTTCTAATACTTGTGATTTTGACGCTTCCAGTTCTTCTTTGACCATGGATAAGTCAACTGTGGCCTTCTTGAGTGCCTCTTCAACTTTTTCATGATCAGCTATTTTTTCATATAAACCCTTGAGTTCTTCTTGGACTAAAGCCATTTGATCTTCCATTTCTTTTGCACTAACATGAGCCAATTGAAGCAACCTTTCAAACTCTAATGCTCTTTTGGTTTCTGATTCAGCATGTGATCCACTTTGTTTATGCAATTCTTCGAACTTTTTAGCATCACTTGATGAAAGACCGAGTTCTTGCTCTAAATCACTCATCCGCTTCCTTGAGTTTTCTAACTCGACATTTAATGTTTCAAACGATTCCTTTACTTTGACTAGTTCCTTTTGGTTTGACTCTTGAGCTTGTAATTCCTCTTGCAAAGTAGTAATCTGTGAATTGTATCTCTCTTCAGCTTCTTTAGAAAGATCTTGTAATTTCTTATAGTTAATTTCAAGATCTTCTTGCTTCTTTTCTTGTTGCTCAAGTTTCTCCTGTTTGAGTGAGACTTGGTTCTTGAGTTCAGCATTCTCAGACTCTGAATGCTTGATTTTTGTGGTCAGTTCCTCTAGTTCAAGCTGGAGTTCATTTATCTTTTCATGTGCTTCAAGAACTTCTCTGCTTTGTTCAGTGATTGATGGTTTTTCATCTTCAACAGGCAATGCCCGAGTTGTTTGGGACCCACCATCATGTACTTCTGCACTTTCCTTCTCTACTTTTATAAATTCTCCATCTAAGGGTGCTTCTTCTTCCTTCTTGTCATCCTTAATTGTCTCCTCAGTCTTTCCCTAACAGAATGAAGTGCATAAATCAGGATGAGCTTACAAGGGACTCTGACCCGTTATTTTTATTTTTTTATGGGTCAATTATCATGCAGCTTTATAAGAAATGGGTCAAATGGAGCCTCCTGATTGTTCTATTTGACAATTTAGATTCTTAATTGTATTATATATTTTTTAGTCAAATTTGTTATACTAATCATATTTTTTATTCCCACTTAGTTCGACCCGCTCGTTTTACCACTTCTGTAGCGCATACACATTACACCCTCAAACGTTTATTTTTTAACCTGTTTTATTTAAAAAGTATGACGTTTGCTATCGAGTCGGGGGTCTCTTTGGAAGCGGTCTCTCTATCTAACAAAATAGAGGAAGGACTCGCCTACACCTACCCTCCCCAGACCCTGCTCCTGAGTGGGATATACTGGGTTTGTTATGTTATGTTATGTTATGTTATTTAAAAAGCATTGGAGTAATTTCAAATTTCATATTTGATCACAGCTTTGACCGAAACAAGAAGTTAATGAACAATAAAAGAAGATCAGTATTAATTTGTTTCTTTTTTCTTTATAATGCATAAATTAAATAAATAATTTCGTCTGAAGAACTTACCCCGGCAACCTTGGTGACTGGTACCTCTGAACTTGTTACAGTCACTTCTTCCATGACAAACTTGATTAATGTTGAAACTAAGGTGTTATGTTAAACGGGCCCTGAAAAGTGAAAACATGAAGTTAGAAATTTGGCAATGAAATCTAAACCAAAATCTGGGCGTACAATTGTCGTTCAAAAATTATTTTAATGTTATTTGTATCCTTAAGTCTCCATTTACTCCAATTTATTATGGTGATCTATAATTAATCTATGTTTTGAGTATATATTTCAGAATGCAACGTTATATTTTGTAGCGTATTTTTACAAAATATAATCAAAACAAAACGATTATTCACTTTGTAACCATAATTTAAACTTAATTCCTTGTTATAATAATGACAAAGAGATAGATGCTTCGACATTTACAGCATCAATATATTGGAACGATATCAACTAGTAAACAATATTTCAGCATGGACTTCTAAATGATAAATTACTACAAATCGCATTGGGCATATCAATAAAAAATGTCATTTATTTTTTCATGCTAAGGTAGATTTTAGTTTTACTATGCAACCTCCATCACCAACAAAACTTTTGACAAATATGAAATACATATTATAAAGTATAAACTAACAAAAATAAGCTATTTAAGGACTACAATTAAAGGAAAAGACATAGTCTATACTTATATCTTAATCACTTACCACTAAGACTACACGTAGTGGACCAAAAATGAAGGCTTCAAAATGATGATATGGAAAAAAATATGTCGTGTTAAAGCCGCTACTTCTAGTTAAAGGGGGCTCCAGAATGGTTCATTGCCAAGCCCTTAACGATGTGTGAAAGATAAGCATCTTTATGAATTTGACCAATAGGCGATTTAGTTAATGATTAAGCTTAGCCAAAATCACTACACTTGTTACAAATGGGGCTTTAGTTAAATTTTTAATGTCAATGTGGCACCTACATGTCACTTTAATTACGAGATTAGCCAAACCACTACACACAGTCTAACTATTAGGCAATTACCATGTCTCAATCTGCAAGTTGGTAGCGGGGCAGCCTTAATCAAGTAGGATTAGGTTGCAAATATTTAACTTTTAATATTTTTTTAATTTTTAAAAGCAATTCGAGTTGTCCAACAAGTTAGAGTAGTCTCGTAAAGCGAGTTAATGTTCTTGTTGTATTAATTTTCTTAGCTATAATAAATGCATCTGAAAGTTATCCGGTTTACTTGTTCTTAACTGGACTTGATTAACATCTTAAGATGTTTATGTTTAAAAACAATACATTTATTCATTTTTTCATAGAGCCTATCAAACCAACAAATGAAACATTTTGTAGATATAAATTAAATGTAAAAATGTATGTATTCAAGTATTGGATATGCAAATATGCTATTTGTAACAGGAAGCATGTGCGAACACTTATTGGCTGATAAAATGATTAAAAAGACAACATCGGGAAAATATCACTCGGGAAAATATCACAGCTACCCGACAGAATCTTCGGAACCAACAAAGGAGACGAGAAGGATTATGTTCACGGTCGGAAATTTCGAGTTAAAAATGTTTTAAACTTTCTGTAATTTATTGTCGTAGTGATACGAGCTTAAATTCATTTACAAAAATAGTTAAAAAGAAAAAAATTGTTTGTTAAAAAATAAGTTTTAATTTAATGTGAAATAAGAAATTGTCTATCGAATCACATTAAAATAGCCGTTCAAAAAAAATCACATTAAAATAAATCGACTTATTTGTTATAAAATACTAAAAGAGTTATATAAAAGTTTAATTTAATTATCCCTCTATACGTGTTTCAAGTACAATATTTCTTATAGATTAATATTAGTACACAAGGTTAAAGTAAACTATAACAGAGAACAGATAAATAATTATTACATGTTATTTATTATCATTGTATTATTATATAATATAATCTTTCATGCAATTTCTTGTTCACATAATGATAATCAAGTTTTAAAAGTTATTTAATTAGATCAATTATGCGTATTTCATCTAAATTAAATCATTAAACCATCAAATCAAGTAATTATTGAATTTTTTTGTGTCAAGAAAGAAATTAAAGAGAAGATATGGGGATCGTGATTTTCAATATATATAATTAAATATATAATTAAAAAACATGTTAATAATTGAAATATTAAAAAATACTTAAAATTCATGTCACCACTACACACCAGCATAAAAAATAATATTGCTCTTAATTAAAATAAAAAGAAAAACATGGTAAACAACATATTAGAACTTGTAATTTAAATAAAACATGAAAACTAAATGACTTGATTGAAACAATTTTCAAAACTTGAGTGACATAACTAAAATAAATTTAAAATTGTATTCAGTAAAGTTACCGCTTATTGTGATATAACAAAAGATGATCGAGGCAATTTTGAAATATTGATAACACTATCATCCAACCAGAAGAAATCAATTAGTTTCTAGGAAAGAGGTCGGTCAAATCTTACCAAACTCATGCTACCAAAGATATTGTGTGTATATATATTCTGTCTGATATTGATTAACTTGATTACACGGTAACAGATTATAGAGTTACATATTTGTTAATGACGATTTCAAACCGACTGCGTAAGTTTCAAATCATTTAACCCCAACACCATCATCATCAACATCACCATAAACAAAACAATATTCAAATCGTCAATTCATCAAATCATCAAATCATCAAATTAAGCACATCGATCTAAGCATCTCTACAATATTATGTAAAAATCGGTGAAGGATCCATAATCCACAACGAAAATATGATCAACAGTAACATCGAGCAGTAGAAGCATCAGAAATCAATTCTAAAGTTAATACATCAATCGATCTATCTCACGTTTGATCCTAAACATTCAGACACTTCACACAACACTTTAATCATCCAGATGCACAAATCAACTGAATCAATTTCAAACTTTCACATCATTCGCACGTACGAAAGTTGAAGTAATCAAAAGTTCGAATCACAGTAACAGTTACGGAATCGATTCCGATTTCAGATACTTTGTTTCGAGATTTTCACATAGTTCGTATGGAATTCAAGTAATCAAAAGTTCGATTCGTGATAACAGTATAC
>BJCN01313453.1:4819-15564 GCA_018326445.1 Flaveria brownii
CCGCCATTGCCCGACGGAAGCAGATAGATCACCCCACTGTTCTTAGAGCATTCACATCATTTTTTTATTTTTTTTAATTAATTAAAAATCATTAATTTTTTCCTCTCATTCTCAATTAAATAATATTTTTTAATACTTTTATCATTACCTTTGTTCTCTTTTACACTCACAACCACTTTAAAAAAAGATTAAAAAAATTATAAGATTTGAATAGTGATTCTTCAAATATACAAATAAATTGTAAATTTTATTTATACTACTCTAACAACCACTTATAATCATTACTTAAAGTATAAAAATATATTTATATAATTTATATAAATATAATTACTTACTGTAAACGCTCTTACGTGGTGTAAAAAATAGATAGCAAGTGTCACCTTTCTTATAGAAACTAACTAAAATATAATATTTTTGAAACAACATAAAGAGAGAAAACTGTTGACACAATGGGTCAAAATTAAGTTGACCTCTCGCAATCTTCATCTCAAATTAACTTCATCCTCTTATAGACAAGTCGTTACTGATATTAATCCTTGATTCCATAATATATTCCCAAATTCAATATCTGCTTTACGGTGTTTCAGCTCGATAATGGTGGAATCGAAGCTCGATTAGTGTGTGTGTTTTAGTGTGTGTTCTTATGGGAATGGATGATAGAGGCGACGACGGCGGATCGTTCGTCGCAGTTCGGAGGATTTCTCAAGGTCTAGATAGAAACAACACTTGTCATGCATCTTCAGGTATTCAAATCTCCTTCTGTTGATTCTGTTGTGATTTTGATGAACTACATTCGTATGTGCTGTGGTTTTGTTGAAGATTGGATCTGTAACGGTTGGATTGATTCGTGTTGTGTGTTGAGCTTGCTTAGAAGTGTTAGTTTGATCGATTGGATTCGAGTTCTGTATGAGATTCTGTAGGATTGAAATTGTATTGATGTTTGATTCACTGTGGAGTAAGAGAGTTCAGTTGTTCAGTTACGACATCAGTTCGATGAAAGGAACACTTTTGCCTGAATTCGAATTACTTGAGTCTGAAGATGTGATTGTGAAAGTTTCAATGTTTTAGAGCAGATAATTGATGTGTTTGTGTGGTCGTTGTGCTGTTATAGTGACTAATGGCATCACCTGGCTTGCTGACATGAATTAAGCATAGAGTTATTTAAAGTTTTAAGCATTTACTGTTTGAATGAATGTGGTTTGATTCGTATTTGTTTTGAGCATAAGGTATTCCTTTGTATCGTTTAAATGTTGTGAGGTGATTTTATTTCCTCTTTGTTCTGGATACCATATCTGATAATGTGATAGGTGTTTTTTTAGCTGTGTGGGCTCACTAGATTGTGTTCTATTATTTCTTTCATTATGTAATGATATCCCTGTTTGTCTACTTGTGGACACCATTCATTGGTGCTCGTTTAGACTGAGTACTGGTTTGGTTCAAATAATGATTCAATATGTTTGGTTATTTAATATTAGTTTCTTGGCATTTAATGTCCTATAGTATGTTTTACTAAGGAAATTTTACTTTGATTTATAGTTTCTCTCACGTAGATACTT
This sequence comes from Flaveria brownii, assembly GCA_018326445.1. Lineage (NCBI taxonomy): Eukaryota > Viridiplantae > Streptophyta > Magnoliopsida > Asterales > Asteraceae > Flaveria > Flaveria brownii. The sequence continues at coordinate 6,376 of BJCN01313453.1, forward strand.
GAAGAATGCTAATTGAAACTAAACTAAAATGTGTTATTCATATCTGCAGGAAGCTAATATGTGTTGTTTGCTGTTTAGTTGATTGATTATATGTGTTTTGAAAGTTTCTATAGCTAAAAACATGACTTTTCGGAAAGCTTTAATTCACTTGCTCTGTTCACCATCTTTTTTTATAGATGAGGTTGTTGCTGGCTCCACAGCATGGCTTGGCAGAAGCCTTTCATGTGTATGTGTTCAGCGAAAAGCAGGCGACTCTCGCCCTTCGTTTGATCTGACTCCTGCCCAGGTATTAGTTAAACTAAACCTACTTTTAATATATATATTTTTTCTGTTTGTAGGACATGATAGAGGTTGTTCTTGGAAATTCATACTGTTTAGTTGTTTTATAATGATGAATTATGTCTTAACAAGATTTTGCTTTTAGTTGCTCTTGACTCAATTTGTATTGGTTTCTGGCTTTCTGCAACTGTGCTTGTTCTTTGTAATGTAGTTCCAAATTCCTACAGAATATTAATAGTTAACAAGAATCCCGTAAATTGATGAGTTGGGTTATAAACTTCTAACATCCTCTATATATGTAGTTCCATTTCTCATCATCATAATGGCTTTCCTCTTTTCCCTCATTTGTGTTCAAGAATTTGTATCTGTTCTAGGTCTATGATACGTGCCCATCTATATTATAATATTCATGTTCTAATATAGAGAAGAATACGTATTTTGCCAGTTTGAAGTATTTCAGCAAGTCATGGGTAACTTCTCTTAGGATTCATACATTTTTTCTATTCTTTTAGCCACGTTTAGGGAACTAATGTGAGAACTGATGTTCAAAAGTTACATAGACAAATATACTTATCCATATTTGAAACGTGTCCATGCAAAAAGGTGGCATGCCTGCTTTCAGTTAACAGTTGAAGCAAACATGTGCATTTACTGTAGTGATCTCTCCTGCTTTGCGTTTTAACTATTATGTGTAGAAAATTCTTTAACACATAAGAGCGGACTCATGCTTTCTTTTTCTGTGATGCTGTCAGGAGGATTGCCTTCAAAGGCTGCAAAACCGCTTAGACATCGCCTATGATGGTGCAATTCCAGAACATCAGGTACATTTGTTGGTTTATATGTCTATCTTTGACTCTGTGTACGCACAAATATATCTTTTTGTCTAAAACAGGGTAGGAGTGATTTGTGATTTATTGTTTGTTGTTGCAGGAAGCATTAAGGGCATTGTGGAAAGCTGCATTTCCTGAAGAAGAGCTTCGTGATCTAATTTCTGAGCAGTGGAAGGAAATGGGCTGGCAAGGGAAAGATCCTTCCACAGATTTTAGGTAAAATTATTATTTTTTTAAAACTGGCAATATTTTACCTATTCATGAACCCTAATGTTATGTGACAGGGGTGGTGGGTTCATATCACTGGAGAACTTGCTGTATCTAGCCAGGAATTTCCCGGTATGCCCTTTACCTATCTTGCATCTGCAGATAGGAGGGAGATAAATGTTAAAACCTTGACATGCGTTTACTGATCTTAGTTTTATATCATCTGCTTCTATATCATTAGATTTGGCAGTTGTCAGTTACTAATGTAGTACATGCTTGGCACTAATTTTATGCAGAAATCATTTCAAGATCTTCTTCAGAAGCAGGAAGGTGAGAGGGCCATGTGGGAATATCCTTTTGCTGTAGCTGGCGTAAACATCACATTCATGCTTATTCAGATGCTGGATCTTGAAGCAGGTTCAATAAATTTAGATACCAATAAATTAATTTCTGCTTTTCAAGCCTTTTTATTGAGTTCTACGTAGCACTTTTTGAGTAAATAGTAGAGGTGGCATAATTGGTCGGTCGGGTAACAAAACAAGACGGTTTGTTTTAAGCGTCAATTGGGTCGGGTCTAGTTGACCCAGAGACATTTTTGTCTTTATTTATATATGCGTTTAATTGGATCATAAAAACTATGTAGTTACAATAAACAAAACAATTTACAAGGCTGTAAGCATGAGGATAACCTTTTCACTACTTACCACTGTTTGACCCTGTTCACATATAGCTAAAGAAACGTCACGACCCTCGGGGATAAACAATAACCAAAAATCGACCCATTCTTAAGTGGATGGTTGAACTCATATATTTGCACAGTTTCTCCAAGTATTCTCTTTTGATGAAAAAAGAAACCGTTAAATTAATAAATTACGTTATTATTCCATCATCTTGTGGGTAAAGTTCTATTGAGCATATTGTAAATGGGATTCTTGCAAATATTTTAGTCCTTTTTGCATACCGATAGTGTTTCAACCATGCAGTAAAACCACGAACTTTTGTTGGAGCAACCTTCCTGAAATTTCTTTCAGGTACATAAGGCCACCCGTTTTAAATGTCTTTACTTTATTTATTTGTATTTGTTTTCTTATAAATTGAAGAATCAGCATTTTTACGGTATCATTCTCTTTTTCCAATTTTCTTTCCCAGCAGAAAATGAATCAGCATTTGACCTTCTGTATTGCATCACATTCAAGCTAATGGATCATAAATGGCTGGCCATGCATGCTTCTTACATGGATTTCAATGTATGTGCTAAGTTGGTATATAGCAAAGTCTATTTTGAACGCATAAAACATCCTAAATAAGTTTTGTTAGATTTTTTTAGATATTATTGTAACTATATTGCTTTTGTAATCATAAATATCATTCCACGATACAGGCTGTGATGAAGGCAACACGTCGCCAGCTGGAAAGAGAGCTTTTACAAGATAATGTGACTCGGCTAGAGGACCTACCTTCCTACAGTCTCCTTACTCAATAGCTTTTAGTTTTCAAAGTTTTGTGCCATCCGATTTGATTTGAAAAACGAGCTTTCGGCTTTTTTCGTAATTAGTTTCATAGGTTTGTGAGGTAGAAGTGAGTATGATAAGGGAATGGGTTGTCTTTGTTGTTCAATGGTTCATGTTTCCTCATAGATATTACAGTTGGTGTCTATGTACTGCTGTTCATACTTTTCAAATTCAAACCCTATAGTTTTCCACTTTGTTCACTTGTAGTATTATTAGACTAGAAATGTTTTGTATTAATTATGTAATTATCGTAGTGTGAGGTAGTAGATAGTTAATATTGTATGACAAGGAAATCAGATTTGAGTTTATTTTATTATGGTATCAGAGCCACAAATCTAATCACCCAAACCCTAAATGTCAACCCTATCATTTTCTTCATTGTTGTCGCACCTTAGGCCCTCACCACTCATTCTTCTTCCTATCACCATCCAACTGAACACCATGACAACATCTTCTACTTCTTCTCTTCACCCTACTAGTATTAGAAACTACATCTCCATAATCCTAGAGACTAAAAATGGACAATACACGTTGTGGGTAGGGTTGTTTATGATCCATTGTCGTGCAACACAGGTTATTCATCATTCTCTATCTTCTAAACCATCCTCTTCCAAATTGAAAGACAAAGAAACCGATGAAGATTGGAAACTACAAGATGTGATTGTTCTACAATGGATATACGATGCTATATCCAAAGATCTCTTAATTACTATATTGAAATCAACACGAGATAGCCGATGTTTGGAATTACTTGAAGAATATCTTTGTTGACAACAAGCCTTCTAGGGCTCTCTACTTAAAAACAAGTTTTCCAATACTCAAGTTGGAAAAATTCCCTAACATTCACTTCTTATTGTCCAGAACCTTTCTGATTAGTTGTCGAATGTTGACGTACCCACATCAAATCAGAGATTGGTTTTGCAATTTTTTACCGGACTTAGCAAACATTATGATGGTATTGCGACTCTATTACAATAGTCCACTCCTGTATCGGATTTTCAATCTGCCAGATCTAAATTATATTTGGAAGAAAAGTAAAGCTCATCAGGCTCCGACCAGTACAACCTTACAAGCTTCTTAAACGACCCCCTCCCAATTGCCTCCGACACCTAACCGATGCCTCTTAAGTTGTTAGTTACCAGCGCGGCTACCCAGACCACCAACAACGACGACGATCATATGCTAGGGGGAATGCAGAGGGTTTACCGTGGATGCGGATGGGTCAGGGACTAATCACGACTACAGTTGTACAACATCAACTATTTTAATCCTCAACCCTGGATGAATTCGAAAGCACCATGGATTGCACCACCATGGACCGCGCACATGTTCCATACCCAACTACACTAACTAAGCATAAATTTTAATCAAGACCAAACTCCTCAGCAGGTATTTTGCCTCCCCCATCACGTGTTTATGCAATTTCAGATAATTATACACCCACCAACATCGAGCAAGATTTACATACCATGACTCTGAATACGGACAAGAATTAGTATGTTGACTCTAGCGTCACCAATCACATGTGGTAACATCTTAGATTATGTTAGTGATAACATGTTGAACATATTGTTGTTGCTAATGGTTTCCACATACACACTAGACAACCACCCTATAACCACCTTGTCCGTCTTTAAAACTCAAAAATTTTCTCCACACACCTAATTACCCAACCTTATTAAAAATCATTTATCTGCCAGACGTCCCATCAGTAATACCAGATGCATATTCCTATCCTTCGATGTGATAGCATCGAAGATCTATATCCACTTTCCTTGCCAAATGCTCAAGCCACTAGTCTATCTACTTTTGTTGCTTTGTCTCAAAGATCTTTAGCATCATCGTTTAAGTCACTCGTGGATCTTCGTTACGTGTCACCAACTTGGGGTTTCACTAACACTTCATTGAAAATGTCACCACCTTAGGGTTTTGTCATAATTCTTTTGACCACTCTTTATTTATTTAGAAACATGGTCTTGACACAACTTACTTGGTTCCTTATATAGACAACATTATATTGACCATTTCTTTTCTTGTTTTGAAAGAACATTTGTTCACTTGACTCTCCTTAGAATTTACGATGAAGGATTTAGGTTTGTTGAGGTATTTTCATGGAATTTTTGTTACTCATGACCCTACAGATTGTTTTGTCACAAAAAAATATGCATCTGAACTTCGTGGATAAGCTTGAATGTCTAATTATAATCTTAGACATACCTCGGTTGATACCACAGGCAAGTTAAATGTTTATGCCGGTGACCAATTTCCAACCCTTTTTCCTATTAGAGTCTAGCATTGGTGCTCCAATACTTAACTTATACTTGCCCTGATACTTCCTACATGGTCGAGCGAATATGCACACATATGCATGATCCTCGCATTGGTTATTTTAACTCATTAAAACAAATATTGAGGTATGTTAGAAGGACCTTACCCATGGGTATACACATGTGTCCCACTTCACCAATGACTATTGTTTCTTACATTGATGCTGATCAGGCTAGCTGCTCGGACACTCGTCGATCTACATCCGAATATTATGTATACCGGGGTAATTACCTACTTTCTTGGTCTTTAAAATTACACGCAACCATCTCTCGTTCTAGTGTAAAGGCCGAATACCGAGGGGTAGTGAATGTTGTTACAAGAATTTATTGGTTGTTTAACCTTCTTCTAGAGTAAGGTCAACCTCCCACTCGTACTTATCTGGTATCATGTGATAATGTTGATGCAATTTATATGTCTGATAACCCTATTCAACGCACTAAACACACTGACATTGACATACAATTCATTTGGCAAAAGGTCCATCGCGGTCACGTCCAGGTTGTCAACGTTTCACCACGCTATCAGCTAGCCAACATCTTCACCAAAGGTATACTACAAGTTTTCTTTAACAACTTCAGATCTAGCCTAAGCATTCATGAACGTCCTCCTCAGATTTTAAAAACCCTTCATCATTTTGTTCTAATAAGTAACAAATGTAGCCCTAAGGGTGTGAATTTCTAACATGACCCAAAAGCACGAGACAAACCTATCATGAAATTCACATGTTTGCATTTACTATAAATAAGTTCGGTTAGATTCAGGTCTAGCCTGCGAACCCGTTTAGCTAAATAGGTCAGGTTCGAGTTCAACTAAGCGGGTTCACGGGTCCAACCCACGAACATGACTCGTTTAACACCCTTATACAACCTTGGAACATTTATCAACAACACTCAAAAAGCTCCAAAACCCTTCCTATGATTTTTGTAACCACCCTATCAAGATGAATAAGATCACTACTATGTAAGGACTTATGATCACTAAGAGGGAAAGGTGGCCTATGTAGCTTGGCCTTATGTCACACCTCACACATATATGGCATGATTATGTTATTTAATTTCATATTATCTTTTAAGTTATTTAATACATAATCAGATGGATGCCTTAATCTATCATTCCACATATTTACCTGACTTAGACTATTAAAGCACACATTATTAGACATAAAAGCATCACCACAGAAGTACAAATAATCATATTCATTACTAGTCATCGGTATTTTCTTTGTAAGTGAATCCTAATTCAGATTACAACAAGGATCCAAGACAACCAACAATCTAGGGTTTCAAAACAAAAAACCCTAAATATCAAATGCAAATACTCAGCGGAAGAACTAGAATTGATGGATGCCTAGAACCATAAAAAAACCAGCAATAAAGGCTTTTTGTGGCTTTGATACCATGTCAATATTAATATATCTACAAATGAAAACCCACACAATAGGTATTTCATCAACTATAATGTAACAAATCAAGTAAATCGTACCAAGATATTTTTCGTTTTGCCCCGATGGGTTGCCTACCAAGGAATTTATGAATTTTTATCACCCGATAAATTGCTCACATAGACAAAACACATCTTGATAGATAAGGTTTCCACCGCTTATAAAGAAGGCTTCGGTCTCCTCCTTAATTGATATGTGACTTACATCTCCACTCTCCTTAGGAGCCCTGTGTCCTCACGGACACATAGTCCAGAACCTAGTTTGATACCATTTATAACCACCGAAGTAAACAAAGATATTGATTATTTTTCCCCTATGGGTTTCCCATACAAGAACTCATCATTTTGTTTTCCCCCAACATGCAGGCAAAAAGAGTCTTGGTAGAGGTGATTTTCACCTCGTTATTAGAAATGTTTTGTTCTCCCCCTCAACCAACATGGGACTTACGTATAATGTCAAGAACAAACATCAGATGAAGTAAACAATCATACAGAGGTAAACAAGAAACAATAACGATTAGATCACATAATAACATTATCTGAACTAAAATAGAATAAGCGAAACATCAAGAGCAAGACAAAGATCATCGAATCAGTGAATTTTAAATGAAGCTTTGAGAGTAAGATAAGGAATTTGAGATAAAGCAAATGAGATTCTACAAGTGAGCCATGTGCTCATTCTCTCTTCTATCTATAACATCCACTTGGATGAACGGGCACCTAAGAGCCAAACTAAACCCGCACACAATTTAGAGGGGAAACGGGTTTAGATAGGATTAAGGCTTCAAGACTGATTTCACTCAACAACCTAGCTCCTAAGCCCAATATGACCTAGCCAAAATAATGCAAAGCCCAATAACTCATAGAAATATTAAAAAAAACTTTTTTTGGTAATTATATGGTAAACAAAGTAAAAATTATTTTATATCATATTTTAAACCCTCCACCCCACACACACAATGAGTAAAGAGATTAACCATATTTAAAAACTCATACAGATTGTTGTGTCGAGTAACAAGCAACCATTTGGTAAAAACATGAGCTAACTGAAACCTTAAACAAATAGGAATAATTTTGATGAAACTAGAAGCATTTTTTCCTAAGAAAAAACAGATCAAAATGCTTAGTCTTGTCATGAAAGAAGGATTAGTTGCTATTGGCATAGTAGCAAAATTTTATATAATTGGGATGTAGGAGATTAACATAAACACCCAACTCTTTTAAAATATTAGTCAAACAAATAACCTCACATGTTACAGAACATGGTTATATACTCTGCTTCAGCAGAGAAGTGTTGAATATTTTAGTGTAATTAGATATTGCATGTGTCATTCAAACAAGAGTGCATGCTTATTTGAATGTCATTGGGACTGATGGGGTTTCGGGGGCAGCGCCCCCGAGAGAAGAGGGGTCCAAGGGCGGCAGCCCCAAGCGGGGTCCAAGGGGCAGAGCCCCTGACTGGTGTCGAGCTGCCAGATCAGCTTGGAAATTTTTTATTTTGCACCAAAGTTCTTCAGAGAAAATGCATTCGAAATTCATTTTTGACTAAAATTGTATCATTTAAACTTAAGGGACTAAATGTGTAATTTGTCAAAACCGCAATAGTTGTTTTCTTGGAAAACTTCAATCCCGTTTATGTTGGGATTGGTTTTCGAGAAGAGGAAAACAAGAATTACAAAGAACATCCAAATTTTTCATATGAATTCTTGAATTAATTCTGATTTTATCCGGTCAAATTATTGGCATACATTCCAATTGTTTGATTTGAAAGTGAAATCACATGACTTCAGAATCATCCGACCATTGCTCTATTAAGAAATTCCCAACAAAGATCAAACAATTCAGTGAAAATGGCGAGCGATGGTGAATCAGCGAAGAACATGATATCGTCCAAATTCAAAAAGAGAGAAAGTTTACACCAAGCCTTGAATTCGTACAAATATTTAGTTTGAATATATATTTGGATATTTGGTGAATTAAAACAAAATTTTGTTTAAAGAAATTACATAATATTTAAAAACCAACTGAAAGAAATAGTTGGGTTTTAGTGTTTATGTTTTGGTCATAACATTTTGACCACCATAGTTTCTGATATTCTGATATTTGCAATATGGTCCCTGGAATGCCTTTCTGTATATACAGGTGTGGCGCGAATCGCATGGATGCTCACGGTCACCGGTTGAGCCAGATTTTTTTCGGTTTGCACTCTCATCTGACTTGATTTCTGGCTTGTGAGATGGTAGCGTTCACGCGGCTGCCCGCGGTTCTCCGCCTGGGTTCAGACTACCAGGTCGTTGGCCTCTCTTCGACTTTAGTTCTAGGGATTCAGTTGTAAGGCCCCATTCCTGGAGACCTCACAGTTGGTCATTCACATCAGTAATTACATAAAACATTATAAGTTTACAAATTTAAGCAGCGGAATTAATTTAACAAAAGCCATTCATTTCATTATAAACACTGTTGTTAAGCAATACACCTTGGTTTAAGCAGATTATAAAAGAATGGTTTAACTGCATTACAAAACAACAGTGATATCTATTGAGAATGGATGTCAGTCTTGCCCCGCCGAGTAGCCGTCCCCGCGTGCCATCCCC
>BJCN01313478.1:0-11655 GCA_018326445.1 Flaveria brownii
ATTCTGTTATAAGTAGCTTGACTACTATATATTTCTGAATTTGTTACCCGAGCTCTCCCTATCTTGGGGGTGACCAAGACGCGTTATTGCGGCATCGATAACGTGGCACCAACCGTGGCGGTGAGCTGAGATCATGGCGTCTCTAAAGAGGACTCTGAAATTATGTCTTGTTATATTATTATTTCCTCAGAGGCGTATGGATCGATCCTAGGTTAGTCCTGTTATTTCCTGATGGATGGTTACACACCACTCCATTCAGGACTCTGGTAAATGGTTTGTATGTCTGCCCATACTCCATTTCACATTGGTTCACAGGCTCGCTACCTGTGTTCCCCCTGTACAGTTATTATATGATATGATTATTAGCTCGGGGTATGTTCTATCTGATATATGTCTTATGCCGGTATGTTCTATCTGATATATGTCTTATGCCGGTATGTTCTATCTGATATATGTTTTATGTCGTTATGTTCTATTTGATATATATCTTATGATCTTTGATTCTCCGTTATCACCATGTCTGCTTATTTTTGATATTTGCCAATTCTTTGATTATCATCATGTCCGTTTATTTTTGTTATCCGCTATTCCATTCACTGAGCGTTATGCTTAGGCGTGCTTTTGTTTTCATGCACGTCAGGTCTGCAGGGTCATCCGGGAGGGGAGTGAAGAGTGGAAATCTGGATAAAGACGCTTGATGTTTATTTATTTAAATTGATGTAATCGACTCTTCTACTAGGTTTTGGAATTTGAACTTGTAATCGTTATCAATTATGGAATTAAGTCCTGGATTTTGATTACCGTGATAGTGACACGTCAGCCCTTTCCGGGTTGGAGTGTTACACAGACATTCCGCTGCAGACTTCTGATACAGCATGGCTTCTTCCTAAAGAGCCATGTAGTTAACCATACCTTATTCCGCTATTTACCTTTTTATGGTAGTACATGTTACCAACCTTAGTTGATGACAAAATGTAAGTCAGGGACATGTCCTGACTACCAAATCTCAGATAAAGTATCCGAGATACCTTGACCTATAGTCTTGTAGTATAGACTTTTGGTTATAGGTTTCCAGCTGGTTTCAAAGTATATCCGGCTGTAGGTAGTATTATATATGTCGTTCTCATTGTAACTCAAAAGGAAGAGATTGTGCTTGCAAGAGTCTTGTAATCGTTTGGGTTGAGAAGCAATATATAAAAGTACCTTGAAAATTTACTTCCCGTGTTTAATACTACTTGTTACTTGTTATATTGTGATCAACTCTAGTTGGACTCGTTCTGAGTGTTGTTCTTGGTGAGCTTGAGAGAAAACCACTTGTTAAGTGACCAATATAATTCCTGCAACTTTCTTGGACTTGTATTTCATCCTTAGCTCCCCCTCCCTCAACTTCAAGATATAATCATTGATGTACAAAGTAGCTAGAACTTCGTTCTGTCTTAGATTAGACATAAAAGAATCCCATTTATCCGGCAGACCATTAGCAAAGCTTTTGCAACTTTATCCTCCATTGAGGTAGTTACTCCATGAGTATGCAGCTCACTCATTAGATGATAAAACCTATCTCTAATATCATCCAAGCTTTCATTTCCCATGGATGAGAAGTTATCTAATTCCTTCTTGAGTGATTTAGCCTTCAGAGCCTTTAAGGTTGCATTTCCATCATATCTCTTTTCCAGTGCCTCCCATAGCTTCTTTGAATGTTTATGTTCCGAAAATTGATGGAAAATATCCTTTGGAATTGACTGTGTCAGTAAGGCATAGGCTTTCTTTTTACTGTTTTGTGTAACCTTTTGCACATCATTCATCCCACTTAGAGTCAGTTTAACTACATTTGCTCCGACAAGTATAGTATAACTAGTCTCAATTGAAGTGCACAAGTTTGGGTCAACTTCGTTAAGGTAGATTTCAAACCTTTGTTTCCATTGTGAGTATTCATCCAAGGTTAACAGTTTTGGTGGTTTGTTATGATTTCCAATCTTATTTTCTAAAAGTAATAGATTCTGTATGCATGAGTCCTTTCCAGTAGTAAACGCAGAGTTCTGATCGTCCATGGTTTTAAACATGAAAAATTATGTTTATGACAGAGTCAATCGTGTGATTAGATAGTACGACTGAGTTCAATCGTGCCATTGCAAAGTGCGACTGAGTTCAATCGTGCGATTGAGTTCAATCATGCAATTGAGGGATACGCATGAGTTCAACTGTATGGGTTAGCTTAATCGTGCGAATGTGCAATACGACTAAGTCCAGTCGTGTGGTTGAATCGTGCGATTGGGATTCAGTCGTGCGATTCAGCCAATCATGCGACTGAGCCAATCGTGCGACTGAAGCTGTTGTGCATGAAAAATTCAAAACTTTGAACACTTTCACACCAAAAAACGATTTTTCACGAACCCTAATCTGCCATAAGTCGAAAAGTTTGAAACTTTTGAATCATGCACACTTCAAAAAAACTTTATGAATCAATACACGAATCTTTTGAATTAAAAATGTTAATTTTACCAAAACACCAATCGAATCCAAGAAGAATCACGAGCCAATGCTCGGATACTACTTGTTAGGACCGTGTACATACGGAGTACTAGCTGATTCAACGTGAAACCAACTCAAATAGTGCGTAATCCCATTTGAATGGCAATTCAATCAGTGAGAACGACAACCTGATCGATCGATCGATTTAACAAACATCACGAACAAGTAGAAATCGATCAGGAATGAACTATGAAGTTGGATGGATGACATACGACGCTGTGGATGGCTAGGGTATAATAATATTCGAAGTCTTATATTTTTCCACGAATAACATGGTATTTATAGGTTGTAATGTACCGTCGTATGAGTGAGCCATTAGCATGGTTCAGTCGTGCGACTGAGTCAAGCGATTGATTCATAAGTCGTGCGATTGAGCCAGTCTTATGACTCAGTCGTGCGATTGATCCAGTCACCTGGTTCAGTTGTGTGACTGGCCATAAGCATGGTCCATTATCATGAATGACTACAAGACTAAATCAAACACATTTCTAAGTCATTATTAACTTTGAACTATGAATAACTACTACAAACCTATATATAATGTTCCGTCAAGTGTGTAGTAATAAGCGTTATAAGAATACAATATAATCAATAGTAAATAGACATCCAAACATATATCATATTACAATAATACCCTTGTATTACACATATGTAAGAAATGAAAGACATAAATGTTTAAGTACAATAAACTAGGGACATCATGTATCCACAAATTAGTATCATATATGTATGCTATTGACTTATGTGTTCCTAGTAGATTTAGATGCTGATATAGTCTAGATAGGAAATGTTTGGGGTGTGAAGAGTAAAGTAAGTAGCTAATCACAACTGGCCACTGTAATTAGGGACTTACTATACTTAACATAAACTGAGCTATTCCTTGAATGACCGTGTTAGTGTTTGAATTTTATAGTGATTATAGAATGGCTGGAGGTATATCATCTAAGGCCTCTAGGGGTGGAGTACAGGGAGGACGTGCTGCTAAACCGCGTGTCACTAGGAATATGGCTAAGACTACTGAGAGGGCCCGTGAAGAGCCAGAAGTGCATCACCAGGAGGGTGGTGATGAGAGTGTAAACTTAAGGGCCTCAGTGAAAGATTCGGTGGTAGAGGAAGTGCATCAAGTCATGCAGACGATTCTGTCGTCTGTAGTGACAGAAGTGATTAAGGTGGTAAGTAAGGACGAAAAGAAAGAGAGGAGAAGGACCACGGGAAGAGAAGAGAAGGAATGGTCGGAGACCAAGACGATGGTCTTGAGTGAGGAGAAGGAAGAAGAAGCTGTGCAGGAAACTGCACGTGGTTGCAACTATGGGGCATTTCAGAGGTGCAAGCCCCCAACATTTGATGGAATGGCACTGCTGCTACTGCTCACCGATGGGTCAGAGACATGGAGGCGGCACTCAATATCAGTGAGTGCCGAGAGGACTAGAAGGTGAAGTTTGCTACCCACTCAGCAGGATGAGGTGGTCGGAGTTAAAGAAGCTGGTGATCGAGGAATTTTGTCATCACTGAGAACTCAACAAGATAGAGAGGGAGTTCCAGCAGCTGGAGGCTGTTATCATGACACACTAGTAGGACACCACCAAGTTCAATGAGATGGCGAGGTTGGTGCTGGATCAGGTGATGCTAGTGTCAAGAAATATTACGAAGTACATCCAGGGATTGCCAGCTAACGTCCGCATGCATTTGATCGCTGCCCGGTCGGGTACCTTTTGATCGGTGGTAGACCTGGCGGGTAGGTTGTATGATGAGAGGGAAGTGGCGGTAGTCAAGGTGAAAAATACGGGTGATGGTGATAAGAGCTGGAGAAAGAAGAGATTTGGACGTGGTGGTTTCACTCCAAACAATAAGAGAAGGAAGGTTGATGACCGAAGGATGGTGTCCTCAAGTTCAGGGATGAAGAAGTGTGGTAAATGTGGAAGAGAGCACGTTGGTAAGTGCAAGTGGGGGATGAATGTATGTTTCAAATGTGGGATGCTTGGTCATGTGGCAAAGGTGTGTGGACTTATACGGTGCTATAACTGCGGTGAGGAAGGCCATGTGAGTAGGGACTACAAGAAGCCAAGGGTAGAAGGTTCCGGAACGAAGAAGAAGCTAGAGGAAGGAGGACAGAGGGCAACTACTAGAGCCTTCACGATGACGCAGGAGGAGGCGAGAGAGGATCCCGATGTTATGTCAGGTATTTTTCTAGTAAATCAAATTTATGCATCTGTGCTATTTGATTCTGGTGCTAGTAGGAGTTTTATTTCTATTGCGTTCTGTGATAAGTTATCTGTTAGTAGTAGAGGTATTAATGATCCATTCGATGTGGAAACTGCTATTGGTATGTCCACTACAATAACTGATGTGATAGAGGACTATGCCATAGAATTAGAAGGTCGTAGGTTTACTGCTAAGTTACATGTAATTCCCCTAAGTGGATTCGATATAGTACTAGGGATTGATTGGTTAGTAACCTATGAAGAAAGTATCGTGTGTCGCAAGAAGATGATTCAGTTAGTTGTGCCCGATGGGAGTTCGGTGACGGTTTATGGTGATCGCGTCGCTACGGGACCAAAAGTGATCTCGATGGCGGTGGCAGTAAAGTGCATGAGACATGGATATAGTGCTTATCTGGCCTACATAAAGGATGTAGATGCGTCGGTGCCATAACTTTCCGATGTACTATTCGTATGCGACATTCCATACGTGTTCCCGGAAGACTTACTAGGTGTGCCATCAGATCGTGAGATTGAGTTTTAAGTTGATCTGATACCCGGTGCTCAACCCGTTGCCAAGGAACCGTATCGATTAGCTCCTACCGGGATGAAGGAACTAATGGATCAGTTGTAGGAGTTGATGGATAAGGGGTTTATTCGACCGAGCATCTTTTCTTGGGATGCTCTGGTATTGTTTGTGAAGAAGAAGGACGGTAGCATGTGGATGTGCATCGACTACCGAGAGCTAAATAACCTGATGGAAAAGAATCGGTATCCGCTACCGAGGATTGATAATTTGTTTGACTAGCTCCAAGGTGCTAGTTGATTCTCGAGGATAGATCTTTGATATGGTTACCAACAGTTGAACGTGAAGGAGCGGGACATTCCTAAGACAGCTTTTTGCATGCATTATGGACATTACGAGTTTCTCGTTATGTCTTTTGGTTTCACTAACGCGCCAGCTGCCTTTCTGCATTTAATGAACCGAGTGTGACGGCCGATGTTAGATAAATCAGTGATCGTATTTATTGATGATATCCTGATTTATTCAAGAAGTGAGGAGGAACATGCCGGCCACATATGTGAGGTATTGGAGACACTTAGAAAAGAGAAGTTGTATGCAAAATTCTCTAAGTGTGCTTTCTTGTTACGTGAGGTGCAATTTTTGTGTCACGTTGTTAATGCTGAAGGAATTATAGTAGACCCAGGTTGAGGTAGTGATGCAATGGAAGTCTCCAAAGACGCTGTCCTAGGTCCGTAGTTTCTTGGGTTTGGCGGGATATTATAGGAGATTCATCGAAGACTTTTCTAAGATAGCCTCACCCTTAACTAAATTGACTCGCAAGGATGTGAAGTTTGTGTGGGGTCGAGAATAGGAGGATGCTTTTGAGGAGTTAAAGGCAAGATTAACTCAAGCTCCTATCTTGACATTACCTGAAGGGAGTGAGGACTTAGTGGTATATTTGAATGCATCTTATTTGAGACTAGGTTGCGTGCTAATGCGACGTGGAAGGGTAATAGCATATGCATCCCGACAACTGAAAACCCACGAAGACAACTACCCTACCAATGATTTGGAGTTAGCGGTTTGGGTTTTCGCATTGAAGATTTTGAGGCACTACTTATATGGGACGAAGTGCACCATCTTCACCAACCACAAGAGCTTAAAGTACTTCTTCAAGCAAAAGGATCTCAACATGAGACAAAGGAGATGGTTAGAGCTCACCAAGGATTATGATTGTGATCCATTACCGTCCGGGTAAGGCCAACATCATGGCCGATGCCTTTATCCGAAAGGAGAGACCCGAAACAATTCGGGTGAAAGCTTATCTATTGGTTATGACTGCTGATGTGATGAACCAAGTGAAAGAATTCCAAGATGAGGCGTTGAAAGAAGATCGTCTAAATTCCGAGTGAATGAGAGGTCTAGTCACAGAATTGGGTGAAAACACCCTAGGTGTTAGAACCCGCAATGGACGGATATAGACCCTCGTTATGGAGATCTACGGGGACGAGTTATGGATGAAGCTCATAAGACTCGATACTCAATTCATCCCGCTGCCACAAAGATGTATCAAGATATGAAGAAAGATTATTGGTGGCCGGGAATGAAGCATGATATAGTATTGTATGTGGGCAAGTGCCTTACTTGTTTACAAGTGAAGGCAGAACATCAGAAGCCATACGGGAAGATACAACCATGGGATATACCTGAGTTGAAGTGGGAGCACATCACCATGGATTTTATTACTAAGCTACCTCGTACGGCGAGGGGGTGCGATACCATATGGGTGATTGTGGATCGACAGACGAACAGTGCTCACTTCCTACCAATCTGCGAGTCGTATTCATCAGAAAGATTGGCGGATCTGCTTATTAAATAGATCGTATCTCGTCATGGTGTGCCGGTGTCTATCGTATTAGATTGTGACAACCGGTTTACATCGAAGTTTTGGAAGAGATACCATGATGCGATGGGGATGAGGCTACACATTAGCACAGCTTATCATCCTCAGACGGACGATCAGTATGAGAGGACGATCCAGACGCTTGAAGATATGCTTCGAGCATGCGTGATCAATTTTGGCAGAAGTTGGGATGATCACCTACCGTTAGCTGAACTCTGCCCGTGTGTTGGGGTGACGTTAAGGAAAAAGGGCTGGGAAGCCTCGAGGTGATAGAGGCTACAACTGAGAAGTTAGAGAAGATCAAGGCTTTCATGAAAGCGGCAAAGGATAGACAGAAGTCGTACGCCGACAACAGGTGTAGACCAATAGAATTCAAGGTGGCTGACCGAGTTATGTTGAAGGTCTCCCTTTGGAAAGGGATTATCCAGTTTGGGAAGCGAGGTAAGCTAAGCCCAAGGAATATAGGACCTTTTTGAATCATTGCTCGAGTAGGAGAGGTGGCCTATCGGTTAGAATTGCCAGATAAGTTAAGTGGAATCCATTCGACATTCCATGTATTTCATCTGAGAAAGTGCTTAGCCGATGAAGATATGATTGTACCACTGGATGTTATCGAAGTTGATAAACGGCTCAATTATGTTGAGCATCCAGTGGCAATCATTAATCGGAAGGGGAAGAGGTTAATGAATAAAGTGGTTCCACGGGTGCGTGTGCAATGGAAACACCAAAAGGGTTCGGAGTGTACGTGGGAGACTAAAGAAGAAATGAGACAACATTACCCATAATTATTCGAAGAGTGATAAGTTTCGGGCACGAAACCTCTTTAAGGGGGGTGGACTTGTAACACCCGAAATTTCTAGTTAGACAAAAGAAAAGAAAAATAATAAGAAAAGAAAAAGAAAGTATCTTGAAAGAAAAGGAGAAGGAACAAAAGTGGAGGGGGCTTTGTTTAAAAGTGCAAAATGTCAAATATATTTTACATATAGGGATGGCTGCCCATGCCACCTTTTTACAACTGCTTTCTGTCGACCAAAAAGAAAAGAAAGAAGAGTAAAAGAGATGGTTTTTTAAGATTTTATAGAGAGAAAGCAGCTGAAATCGAAATTGGTAAGCATTTTATGAGTTTTTGGTTCGGTTTTATAGACTTCTTGGCCATGTAACCGAATATTATACGTGTTCTTACGTGTCAATGTGTTCGGTTGGATGTTTTAACATAGCTAGGTGTTAAAAAATCTTTGAAAGTTCGAGTTCAAAGAGTTTAAGCTTGAAAGCAGCTAAGGTGAGTTTCTAGACCCCGGTTTTACATGTTTTTAAACTTCTTTGGGGCTAAAATTGCATGTAAAATTATTTTATAAATTTTATGAATGTTACGCGTATGCATAAACGTACGTATGTTAGTATTTTATGGTTGTATATGTTATGATGATGCTTAGAAGGGTAAATATAAGTTAAGAACATGTTAAGGTATTGTTTGGGACTGAAAATATGTTAAAAACATATGAAAAGGATGTTCATGCGCCCAAACAGTAGTCCATGCGCCTAGTATTTGCCTTAGAAAAGTTTTAAGTAAGGTGATGCGCTTGAATAGTAGCTCATGCGCCTAGATTTGCCTTAGAATTTCTAAGTGTAAGTTCATGCGCCTAAATAGTAGATCTTGCGCCTGACTTTTGGCTGAAATGACTAAGTGTGAGGTGAAGCGCCCAAATAGTGCCCATGCGCCCGAAAAGACTCATGGGCCTAAGTGTTAAAGTGGTTAAGTGTAGGCTGATGCGCCTGTATAGTTGAGAAACACCAAAACAGGGCAGACGCGCCTAAATAGTGTCCATGCGCCCAACACATAGAAATTTTTTTTGAATTTTGAGGGAAAATAGAATTTTAGGGTTTGACCCTAGTTTGACTTATGGGCTGCTTTGGACTATTCTAAGTATGAATAAGTGAGGGTTTATGAATAGTATATGCATGATGTTATGATGAATGTGTGATATGCATATGTAATGAAGAGAAAGATAACAAAGATGAAAAGTGAAACGTAATGAAAGAAAGAAAAGGCTTGCAAGCGGATTTAAAGGAGGCTCACAACTCTTTGTAAGTTAGTAGCTCAACTGTGTGTTTTATAACATGCGATTTTAACCCATGAAGGTTCACACACTGGGGGATCAGTCTAGGTGACTGAACCCATGATACGAAACGAGATCCTTGTCATTCGACCCTAGGCTTTGTGCCAAGATATGATAGGGATTTGTGCCAGTTAGTAACGGGGCTTTGTGCCTAGAATGGTGGCTTCGGGCCACGAGCTTCGTGCCAATTAGTAAAGGAGTTGTATGATCAAAATGGTGGTTTCGGACCGCGATGAGGGAAAAGCCTGACAGGATCTAGAGTAAGTACGCGACGACCGAGATGATAAAGTATGAAACGAACAAGGTGATAAAGTATGAAATGAACGTTAACGAAAGATAGTGATAAAGTACGAGACGAACGTTAATGGAAGATAAGGATAAAATACGAGACAAGTAATAACGAATGAAATAATAATATACGAAATGAATGAACACGTACGATAACGAACGAACATGTGTGATAGTAAAGAAAGTGTTTTGTGGAAAAGAGTATTTTTACGTATGAAACGTATAAAGTATTTTGATCTTATAAAACAAGAACTCACTCAGCAACGCTGACTTTTATGCATTTTTAGTTGGCAGGTAAAGGTTGCTAAGGATGGCATGCAGGGAGGCTACTTGGCAGGGCAAGACTGGCATCCATTCACGCATGTTATTATTGTTGTTTTATAATGCAATCAGTGAAAGTTTCTTTTGTAGTTGAACAGTGTTGTATTGCATAACAATAGTAATTATTAATAAAATGAATGGTTTTTGTTAATGACTTCCACTGTGATATTTTATGAAATGAATAATAATATGTATGTTTAGCACTATGAATGACCAACTATGAGGTGCCCGGGAACGGGGCCCTACAAAGTTTTACCTGAATCATCAACTAAAGTTTAGAAGATTGTTGATGAACCTATTACTCATGAAGAAGAAGAAGCAAATGTTCAAGAGAAAATAGGAGCTCTTGATGATTTAGAAGCTGAATTTTGTGATGATTGGTATGATGAGGTTCTAAAAGATGAAGATATAGTTGAAGCTACTTTTGAACCTACCTTCTATCCGATTGAACAATTAAAGAAGATATACCTGTAGATGTTGAAGATACGTATAATTATCTGATCAAGATGAAGTGTAACATAGTATTTCTTGATGGTTTGATAGTATCTCAAATCAATGAAGAATTTGAGAAGTGCATTACTGTTGAATCAGTTGCTCTAGTTAATCCGGATGAGATAGTAGTTGAACATGGAGAGTGGAATCCTCTTCAGGAAAGTATAAATGTTGAGGAACTTAAAACATCTGAGTTACACCATCCTGATCCTAATGACATGAGTATAACTGCATTGAGAATATGGTTACACTCTCAAAATTATCGAAGGAAGAAGCTAAATAAATTACAAGCATAATCTTTACGAAATTTGGTAAGAAGCTTTCAATAAATAGAAAGGCAAACAAATAAGATGATTGTGCTTGATGTTGCTAATCCACAATATTTAGAGATGAAAAAAAGAACAAATATTTTAAAGCCTCAAGAGATCAAATCCATGGCTATGAAGAGCAGTGTATATAAAAGGAAAGGAGAAAGGAGCTTATGAAGATGCTTCCGAAAAACAGAAAAACCAGCATATGAAGTGTCCATTGAGCAAAAAATATTATGGAATAAAGCTCAATAGGCAGGTGAATTGGTTAGAAATATATTGCAAAAAGGACAATCAATTTCTAAACTGCTTAAAGTAATGATTGTTCCTAGTACAAACAAAGATGTTAAAATAGAAAATAGTGGCATGGAAATACGATGAAGTCTTTGATGCTTTCTTAATAAAAATAGTTAATGTCATTTGTGATGTTTATCACTTTTACCCTCGCATCATAAAGCTGCCGGTTCAAGACTTAAAGGAGTTGAACAAACTGCCTTTAGTCAATCCGACCAGAGCAAGTCGTTGAGGAAATATTGTACAATTACTCAATAGAGGCATGACAAGAATGAGTTCATTTTTTCAAACTAGATCCAATTAGGAAGATAAAGAATATTTTAATTCTTTGAAAACGAAAAGAAAATGTAGTGGAAAGCAAGCCGAAGAAGAACAATTTTTGATTGCATTCAGTGATCAATATTTTGAGATGGTTCTACAATGCTAACATGTTTGAGTTAAAATTAGTTCAAGACATAGACAACTGGGATCGTGACATGATTTCATTGTTTGGAGTGTTTGAATTAAAACTCTTACATCCTAGTTACAACTCATTTTTGTTAATCCAGAAGTTTGATAAAGTAGTACCAGAAGTGGCACAGAATGAGAAAAAGGATTTCTTGTCCATTATCAAAGTGATGAATGTAGTAATGGAAAGAATATCATTGAGGAAAGCATTAGCTTATGCCAACATAGTGAAGAAGGATATCAAAGCTAC
>BJCN01313484.1:0-12333 GCA_018326445.1 Flaveria brownii
AATGTTCAACACAAATCATACATCCAACCAACACCCAGAAACAAATGCTCACCTAGGGTTATGAAAGGGGTCGACTTTGTTGGCGTACAAAGGCACTTCATCACCATGTTTGTATCTGTGATCTGCACCTGATCGAACTTCTTCAACGCAGAAGGCCACCAACAGCGCCACCACCAACCGGGACCACCGTCATCGACAATAGAAGCGAGGGGACCAAATCGAAGCAAAAATCAGGCCTACCTCATCGATCACGTCCACAACGGCGGGTGGATTAGATCCTTGAGACGGTAGCCGGCCATGGGAGGCGAAGGAACCACTGCCACACGCCGGAGAAGTTGTACAACCACTGGAGACAACGCATAAGAAACGGGAAACAGCGGCCAGGCCGGATCGACCACCGCCTCCACCACCTCCGGCACCGCCAAAGAAGCCATGTGTGTGTGCGCGTGTGTAAGCGAAGCAACAAGGAGGAAGGAAAGCGGGAACCGAAGGAAGAAGAAGAAGAACACCATATATAAGGAAACACAGGGGAAGTGTCCAGAAGAACCCACCACCGACCAAATGTTTTAAATAGAATAGATAATTCTCGTGATGCTATAATGACTAATAAAATTGATTTAACAAACATACCACTTTAATTAAAGGGCATGTGACCTGGCGGTACTAAGACGTTTAAAGATGCAATTTTTTCTTAAGTGTTTAAGGGTTTGAATCCGATGATTGACAAGGTGTGTAGATTTAGAAGTATGAATAAAAGGTATGTTAGTTAATCGTTCTAAATAAATTATTTCTAATTTATCATACTTTTAGGTTTGCTCAAATCAAGTTAAATCAAAATAAGTTGGTTAGAAACATGTCAGGTTAAAACGGGTTGGAGAAAACAGTTAGTATTTAGTTACTTAATGATATTTTAATCTATTCATATGTATTCACTAATAACATGATGCATTTAACATACATTTTGGGTTAACTACAAACATGTATAGAAAGCAAAAACAATTATAATCAAGTGAGCATCCAACAACAAAACACATTAATCATCTACTCAACTCGGTTGGTTATAAATAATTTCTAATATTTTCAAAATAACTATGAATAATACCTAATATATTAGTTATGGTTAATATCTAATACTTTTTTTGACAAAATTTCCTAATTTTACAAGGATAGATGCTTCATAATATATATCATGTAGGATTTGAAATCCAACATGTTAGTTGTGAAATCATCACTTAACCATTGACATGAACAGTTGAAGACTAATATATAATACTTTTAATATGCTTAATACACGTCATTAAAAAGTTACGATTAATATTAACTATAATAAAAGGTGATTAGGTCTAGGAACCAGTTATTTATTTAGTATGAACAAATAATTAACAAAGAACACTGGATGATTATAGAGCAAGCTACACTCAAATCATAGCACTAATCCAACTTATGCATACAACAAGTTTTCCTCAACAATACTAGGTTTGGCATACCCTCAACAAGTTTTCCTCAAATCATAGCACTAATCCAACTTATTACAAGTTTATTCCTCATCGTTAGTGTCTGTTAGCTTTAACGATCTAGGAATTAAAGCTGCAATATGATCAAACCATAGGGACCGGTGCTTATATTTTTTCCTAAAAATAAAAATAAAGCTTAAAAAATTAAAAACAAATTTAAGAAATTCAACTTAAAGTTATTAATAAAATTTAATAATCGTTAAAAATAAAATAAAGATAAAAAATTCAAATCAATTTTAAGAAGTAAATAAAAATTAAAATTAAAAAAGAACGAAAGATGAAAAGTATGCTAAAAATTTATATTTTATTTTTTTATGAAGTCCATATGCTACATCGTGAGAAAGAGAAATACTCTTTGATTTGTATCACCATCACATCTTCTGTCTTTTTTCTAGGAAAATACTAAAACACTAAAAAGGCTTGTTGCTATCTCTAGTGTGAATATTTATAGTGGTACACCTATTGTTTTGATTGTTGCATCGTGAGAGACGGACGTGTTCATCCAAAAAGAGACATGATATATGTTTTAAAGGACTCGCGTTGGATATGAATCCTAAAGACGCATTTTCGAACACCGCTAAAGGAGTTTGACCGTTTTGAGGATTTGAAAATAAAAAGTGATAAAAGTTAGAATGATACAAATATAAATTTTAAAGAGGGATAGATATGGCTATCATTTATCACAAAATGTCATGGACATATATTTATAGTTATATTGTATGACCAAAACACAAAAGGCCTTCTAGCTAGCATAAGCATGTAAGTAGCATTTACTAACTCTACGATTGTCGGCATACAACTACAATTATACATGAGTGGCTGAAGATATAAAACAAAAATAAATAGCTTGTCAAGAAGGTTGCGAAGATGAAGTAAAGCTATTGTTATGATAGTCATCAACTAAAGTAGATCATCTTCAAGTTAAAAGGTACAAAGTCATACATAGAGTAAAGCTTATAAACTATATAATTGCATTTATTATTATAATTTTTATGTTAAAGTAAAATCTAATTGGATTTTTTAAATTTTCCAACCTGTTTCTTTTCCTCTTGTCATATTATATTGCTTCATTTAAAAGTACATCATCATCCTCATTTATGCACCTAAACCATTACTACTCTAACTACCCTCAAATATGTGGACCAACTCCAATTGCTCTTCCATACACCAACTTGAAGAATGTAGCCTGCCATTTTTTGGAGTCTATTATCATCTTATATCATATGTAAGTAAGTATGTTATATATATATATTTGAAGTGAAACTAATATGTTATAAGGTTTATGTCAGTGGTTAATAACTATTTTCTTGAAGTGGATAATAGTAGATAATTTATAAAGCTTGAGAAAATTTAACCAAAACACTGAATTTTGAAAACACACATGGCCATACTATTGAATTTAGGAGTCAAATTTTGATTTTCTTCTGTGTAGACCCATTGAGAGCCACATGCCCCTCTCTATTCTTGATTTCTTTCTGTTGACACCAGCTCAATTAATCTCTTTCATCTCTCTCTATCTATCACTCACTACTCACTAGTCACTTCACTTATCATTTGCTTCTTTATATTTCATCCTCCTTTTTTGTTTTAGTCCACCAGCAATGGAGGCTGCCCAAAAGACCCACCAAGATTTCATTTCTTCTTCAACCACAAAACCCCTTGTTATTTTTTCTTTTAAATAAAGATTGTTTTTTATTGTATTTCACAGGCTCTTTGCTTCATTGGAGCAAATCTGGTGAAAATTGAGCTAAACACATACATATACATATACATACAATACAAGATTATTGCTGCAATGGAGAACTTAAGGAGGAAATTGGCTATGGTTGTCAAAAACATCCAATGGAGCTATGCAATCTTCTGGTCCGTTTCTTCAACAGAACCAGGGTATTTCTTTATTCAACTTTTTCATAAATATGTGTTCAAGATACAAGCTTTTTAGCACATGATACAGCTTTTAATGAAGAATGAAGTGAAAACTGAATACCCATGAGAATTTTGAGAAATCAAGAAAAACTGTTTCACTTTTCTTTAGTATTTTCAACTCTAGTAATTCTTGTTGAGTTTGATCTTTGATGCCATTGAGTGAATCTTGTTTTCTAGTTACAAAGGTAGAGACATACTTGGACCTTTGAGGTCAGACATTGATCCCCTAATTCGAAATTGATTTCGAGTGAATGAGGATATTAAGGATAAATTGATAACTATACTATGTTTTAAAGCACTATTACAAATGCCTTTTGCCAATTTTCCTAAATCATATACTATTCGTTTCAATTTCTATATTACAAAGTATTGTGTCTGACCAATAGTCAATATGCATCTTTTACCTGTGATGCTATGGATTCTTGAGCTTCTCTGATACTTGTTTCCCTTCATTTGCTTTATGGGTTGTACCTTTTCCATACCAAGTAACAATCTTCTGGCACAAAGTACAACCCGTAATTCGGAATTGCAAAATCGTATATGAATGGAATTTGAATTAGGGTACTGACATGGCGTGATGGGTACTACAATGGAGACATCAAAACAAGAAAAACTATACAAGCAAAGGAAATGGAAGAAGAAGAAGAAGATGATGATGATGAAGTGGGATTTCAAAGGACTGAACAATTAAGACAACTTTATGAATCACTTTCATCTGCTTCTGAAACACACCATAATGAACCACAACCAAGAAGACCCCCAGCTGCATTATCCCCTGAAGATCTCACTGACACCGAGTGGTATTTCTTGGTTTGCATGACATATGAGTTCACTAATGGTCAAGGGTAAGCAACTCAAAATTACCATAGTATATAAGCAAAGTTATTGTGTGGATTCGATCAATCGATGCCACTAGATGATGATGCTAAAAATCTTGTCCCTGTGTCTTTAATATGTATTTGCTGTTTCTGATTTCCTACAGTAAGATCTATTTGTTCCAAAAGATTCAACATAAATCAATTTTAAGATCGCAAAATGCATTTCTTGGTACCTTCAAAAGTCAAAATCAAGAAAGATGAGAACTTATAGAAGCGAAACGTCTTAAACATTCGACAACAAACAGAAAGAAACAACATTCGACTTGTGAAATTGTAACTTCATCTTATTTAGATTGCCAGGAAGAACATTAGCTAAGAATACAACTAGTTGGTTGTCCAATGCTTACCTTGCAGATAGCAAAGTCTTCGTTCGCTCTCTTCTAGCAAAAGTAAGCATTTCTTTTACCTTAATGTCATTTTTTAACTCAGCATAGTGTTTATTAATGTAATTATATCTCTTGCTTTTTCATTGCAACCATTTTCCTCAGAGTGCATCAATACAGGTATGCCATTTTCGCTCCTTTGAATTACAAACCAGAGATTCCATTTCCATATATACAAAACGCGATTCATTCTTTTCATTATTGTCATGTAGACTGTAGTGTGCTTTCCATATTTAGAAGGCATACTTGAGTTTGGCATAGCAGAGAAGGTATAAAAACTATAACTCATCTTTAACATTTGTCAGATCCTTCTTTTTCCACATCACTAAGTTTCTGAATATCTGCTAATATTCTTAAAAGGTTTTAGAGGAACAAAGCATCATTAAACAGATTAAAGCTTTAATCTTTGATGCTCCACCTCAAAAAGTTCTTGAAATCCCTCTAGAAAGTTGTTCCAACATTCTTGATCATGATGATCTTGTCTACAACAATCTTGACAACATGCTTGAATATGATCAAAATCATGAACAAAGTTGGCGATTTGTAGATGATAATGAAGAAGGAGAAATTAGCTTTCACCATAGTAATTCTATGGGTTCAAGTGATTGCATATCTCATAACTTAGCCAGTGGTCATGGTGATGCTTGGAGTGATGATGATGATCGCTATCAATGCGTTCTTTTGAAGATATTCAAGAACACCCAAAGAATGATCACAGGACCTCATTTTAGAAACTGTGATTCAAAAGAATCAGCTTTTGTTAGCTGGAAAAAATATGATGGAATGGAATCTAATAGAAATTGTTCACAAATGTTATTAAAAAGTGTGCTTTATAAAGTCCCAAAAATGCACGAAAATCACTTAGTTTGGTCTCGTGTTGAAAATGAAAACCTGAACCAAATGAGGCAGCAACTCGAAGATGATGCGCAGAACATTAATCACAGATTTTCGGTTCTCAGCTCCCTGGTCCCTTCTAAAGGGAAGGTAAACTTATACTTCACACCCTTCATGTATGGTACTAAACGGGTGGGTTAGGCAGGTTAGCTAGCGGGTCAAAATGCGTATCTTTAGTACATTGAGTCAGGTTGGCCCGAAACCTTTTTTTGCTCTGGAAACTTTGTAATTATGTATGATATAAAAACTATATTATTAAAATAATAGTAATAATATAATATGATATGTTGAATAAAACAATTTTAGATGGTCACTTGGGCTGACTTTTGATCGGTTCCTTTTTTAGCTACTTATTTTGTTCTTATATGACAGTCTATCATTGAGTTTGACTTTGATTTTGACTTTGACCTTTTCTATACAACAATGATTTCTTACAAGGTTGACAAAGTGTCTCTACTCGATGACACTATCAATTACTTAAAAACTCTGGAGAGAAAGGTAGAATCGTTACAAGCCAACAGGAAATCTCACGATGTGCAAGAAAGAACGTGTGATAACTACTGCAACAAAAGAAAAGCAACTTACGATCTTAAAGATATACAAGAAGACTGTTCTCCGGATTGCATCACAGTTAGTGCAATAGAAAAAGATGTCACCATCGATATACGTTGTAGGTGGCGAGATAATATTATGATAGAAGTGTTTGATGCAATGAGCAGCCTAAACATGGAATCTCATTCTGTTCATTCTTCTACCGTTGATGGGACTCTCACATTAACAATTGAGTCTAAGGTACAGTTGACTAGTCAAGCATGCATTGATGTGCATATTGTGATCCGTCGTTTAATGCTTTATGCACTTGTACGTTGCAGTTAAAGAGTTGTACATCGTCAACAGTGAAGACGATCAGGCTGGCACTTCAAAGAGTAATTAGTAGCAGTTTTTGAGTCGAATTATTCAAGGTTGTATATGTTCATGTAGATTAATAACTGTAAAGAACATATGTGTTTTATACAAGCTTTTGTTATTGCATAAATATTTACATAGAAGTTCAGTTAATCTTTGAGCTAACTACGCCTTTGGTTTGTACTTCTTAGAAAAGATTTTAAATACATAGAAAATCACGAGAAAATCGTTTATATCGTCATTTAAATCATTGTATATCATATCATTATACACGTTTTTACCAACTTTATATCGTTGTTTAATTTTATACGCACCATTTTTGTTCAAAATTTCTACTTTTGTCATGCATATAGTTTTCATGTATCTACTTTATATTTATAAAAAGTCAGCTATATCAGTTCATAAAATTGAACGATACATAGCTATAAAGTAGATAAACAAAATTGATCATGTATCTTATACCTATTAAGAATAAAATATTGTGTAACATACTCGGTATAAATATATGAAAAAAATAACTATTATTGTGATTTTTGAAGTAAGATATCAAACCCAATTATTGGATGTGTTTTCTCAAATTCATGTTCTATAAGTTCTATTACATTTTAAACAAAAAGCATAAATTTATGCCTTTAATTTTCATATTCTTTTATTTACTTTGGAATCCTCAAACCAAACTTTTCCTAAACATGTGATACTAATTGTATGACAACAACATTAAGAAATAACAAGGTGTTTTTATGTTTCTTGCAAATCCCCAAATACATACTAATTCATGCTTCACACCCACTTGCCAAACACTTCGACAATGACAATTGAAGTATATTAAAAGACCGTATCTAACAACAAAATCAGCATTTAACATTGTAGGTCACCAAATACACGTATATATATAATAACGTATAAAATTTATAGGTATGTTTGGTTAAAATAATCTAATTATACTATATATTAGTTTTAGAATGAAATGAACAGTGGAATGCAACCGTTTATGTGTTGTGTAAAACTGCTTACGTACATGTTTTACAACATCGATGTACTACTTATGCATGAGCCTCCCTTTTATACTTTACATCCGCTTTCGTCTCCTGCTTCTAGAGAGACCAAGAGTTCATGAGGTACTTGCTTTCTTGCCTCTGTAGATGATGGTCAGTGGCGATGTCGCCTCCCGTTTTCCTTTTGATGGTCACTGTAATAAACCCTATATTCAGTTTGGCCTTTTGCTTTGAAATGTTTTGTGTTGTTTGAATATGTGATTTGATTCTTGACTTTGAAATTAGGATTGTCTTTGTCATGTAAATCATACAGATTAGGTTGGTGTTGATGATGAGTCTGAGCTCATTTGAGACCCTATTGAGATTGTCTTTTATTGTTGTTAGTTCCATGATATAGTGTGTATGCTCTCTTGAGAAATGTGCTTTAATCCACCCATTTGTAAACTATTGCCTTTGGTGGGATACTTCTGTTGCTATTGTTGGCCCGATGGTTGTGAGTTTGCACTCACTTGAGAGTAGAAGTTCATCGTGTTGGGTTTGGGCAGTTTAATTTTAAGGGTCGCAACTTGTGAGGCAATGACGCAGAGAAAAAACGGTATATTTGTCGTTCTGCCATCATAAACACAATGTTTGAAGCTATCGTAAATGCAATGTTTGAAGCCATAGCAAATTGTCATTTCTAAGCTAACCAACTTAGTGTATGTTTTATAACATTAAGTAGAATAGACGATGATGATGAAAGAAAAGTCTATGTTCAATGTTCTGGCATGGTATAATTTCTAAACCTTCTAATATAATTTAATGTAATTTTAAAGGTCGTTTGTTTGTATGTAGTAAAAAATACGAGGCTATAAACGACACGTTAACCATATTGTTGATATTGGTGGAACCTGTCGGAAAGCACGGCATGAATCCCTCTAGTCTTATAAAAAATAAAGATAATAATAACAACTTGAAACGTGGACAGGTAACAAACCAAGATCCAAGTTTCGGACACTTAGGTTTATACGGTTTTACGATACAAAATTCACTACATGAAGCAAAATAACAAGAACAAAACCGATCATTTTACTAAAAGAGTAATATCATAACAAACTTGTACCTAACGCAAAATTACCTTGTATCAAAAACCTAGAGGCTGCAAAAATTGCATAAGAGCCTTGAAGAACTTCAGGTTGTAATAAGCCAGCCCTTAAAGGTTATTTTTGGATGAACCATAGGTTCATTCCCATTCGATTGTTGATGGAGGCTTGGATGTAATGTCTAGACACACTCGATTCACCCCACGAACACTGTTGCAAATTTTTCTTGACACGTCGTCAAGGAACTTATGCTCAAAGTAATACCTGAAGTTTAAAAAGAATTGAAGAATTAATGAAAACAGCCAAAACATACAATAGAGAAAGTCTAGCAGTTTGACTTTTAAGGTCTTCAAGATAATATAAATTTACGTGCATTAGCACAATCCTCTTTTAAATCTCTGATGTTAGATTAAAAGAAGTTGAATGTACCCACCAAAGTTATCTTGAAAATTTGAAGAATTTGAGATGGTTTTGAGGGTTGACAAATTAGTGTGGTTGACCTGTAAAGTCAAACGTGTAGTGTACACCATAAATCTTAATAGGTTCTCACCAATCGGCGGTCATGCCATCTTGACTTGTAACGGCTCTGAGCGCAACTGCATTAGAATGAGTCCTTTGATCTCCTTGAACACCAGTTGTTTTTACAGGCAAAAATACTGCAAATGCTTGCCATATATCATCATAAATCCCAGCATCTTTGATTGCTTGAATAAAGATTTCATCCACCTAGATTTTTATGTTTGATAAATACACACCACAAAGTGAAAAAAACTCCTGCAATACTGAATACAGAAAAGAAACAAACTATATGTAAGGAACCTATGCTATGATTGACTCCGAATCTTACCTGGCGAAGGATATCTAAAGCATTTCCTTGAGTGACATCACCTGGAATTCGTACAGCAAGCCCAGGCCCAGGAAATGGATGGCGTTTCAAAAATGAAACTGGAACGTTTAAAATTTTACCCAACTCACGAACCTACAAAGCAATAAAATTGGATAATTAAAATATATAATCGTATTTGAATTTTTACATTAGCTGTTTGCTTGCATAGATTGGTAGAGTAGATGTAGCAATTCCAACCCATATTATCTCAAAATGGGTTGATTCGGGTAATGTACCATCTCTACTAGGTTAAACGGGTAAAAAATGAATTAATTTATAAGATAACTGACTTGAAATCACCAAAAATGTACTTTCAATTCATAAAACCTCATTGAAAAATAGATTATTAGCAACAAAATAGAAAAACTATGTACCAGTACAATAAAACTCTTAATAAAGGTTTTGAAACAACCAGAGCCCATAACAAAAAGTGCTTGTCTTGAGCCTTATTCCTTACCCTACCCACCCTTTTCCCACCTACATTATGTGTAAAAGTTGAAAAGTCGATTAATCTTTTGATGACATGATGCATGCTCAAATATATCTTTAAGAAAGAAAGATGCAAATTGAAAGGAAAAAAAAGTAATTGAACATGAAAAATTCAACCTCGTCTTTAAATAGAAGCTTGAGTGGTTCAATGAGTTTCAGCTTCATATCCTTAGGAAGCCCACCAACATTGTGATGACTCTTAATCGTGTGGGAATGAGTCTTCCCACTTCCAGGCGGTGGGCAAGATTCAATTACATCTGGATACAAAGTTCCTTGAACCAAATATGTTGGCTTTTTTCCAAATTTTTGCTCTAAATCATGAGCAAAAGCATCAAAGACCGAAATAAACTCCTTCCCGATGATTTTTCTCTTTTTCTCAGGATCAGTAACGCCTTTTAACTCACCAAGGAACTGCGCAGATGCATCAACACAAGTAACTGGAAGATGAAGATCTTTTTCAAAAGTTTCCATCACTCTTTCTTGTTCCTTGTATCTATAAACAAAAAAGATTAAAGAAATTTGGAAAACAATAGATAGTGTATGGAAACATGAATCTTGATGGGAAAAAAACATTAGAGGTGGCAAGATGGTCAAGTAAAAGATTCAAAATTAGCCTATCTAGAAAACATGATAGCAAATCAAAATCTCACCTTAATAAACCATTATCAACAAAAATACAGTGAAGCCTTTCTCCAATTGCTTTATAAACAAGAGTTGCTGCAACAGTCGAATCTACACCTCCAGACAATGCACATATAACATGATCTTGAGGCCCCACCATACCTCTTATCACCTTTATTTCTTCTTCTAGCACATCTTCCATCTTCCAACCCGCTTCAACACCACATATATCCAGCAGAAAATGCCGCAATGTCTCCATCCCTTTAGGTGAATGTGTTACCTTCATAACATTAAAAAAAAGAGTCTTTAATAGTTAACATGTACAATGATCAACAAAAGTCAACTAATCCTAACTCCATCCTTTATAAAAACACTTAATTCAACAATTAACTACTTATTATGATCATCTTCTTTGCAATACCAATGATAATCAATATTCCATTAACGATATCAAAATACCATAACATTCATCATTCATGCATCTTTAACCAATTTTCTTTCACAATTACAGAATAACATAACAGAAAACTCAATTCAACTACCTCTGGATGATACTGCAGCCCATAAAACCTCCTACGCCGATTCTCCACCGCAGCAACCGCACCCTGCTCACTCCTCGCAACCACCTCAAAACCCTCAGGCAAACACACAGCCTCATCACCATGGCTCATCCAAACCACCTGTTTACCACCAACATCTTCACCCCTAAACAACCCACCACAATCTTTAACAACCTCAATCGTTATCCTACCGTACTCCTGCTTCTCCCCAATCGCCACTTTCCCCCCAATTTCTGCACAATCAACTGCAGCCCATAGCAAATCCCCAACACAAAGACACCATTTTTTTCGACATATTCGACAAACCCATCTGGGAAAGAGGGTGCATCGGGCGAATGGACCGAATGAGGGCCTCCGGAGAGGATGATTACAGATGGGTTGAGGTCGGTGATGGTTTTGAGGGGCGATGTGCCCGATATGCAGAGGGAGAATATTGATAAGGTGCGAATTCGACGACTGATGAGGTGGGTGTATTGAGAACCGTAGTCTAGGATGAGGACGATGTTGGATTTTGATGCTTTGGGTTCCATTGGGATGAAGATTTGCTTGTGGGGTTGAGAGGTGGAGGTGAGGGTTTATCAGACGAATGGTTGCTAGGGTTTCTGGAGGTTGGCGGTACCCCACTACTACTATTCATCGCCACCGCCATTGGCGATGGGAGATCGGAGGCAGAGAAGCAGCGGCGGAGAGAGGTGGTTGAAGACGGTGTGAGGTAAGACGGCGGAAAAGGAAGACCAACCCTCAATATATACAAAGATGGTAGTGAGGGGTTAAAAAGGAAAAACTGTGAAACCTGTGTGGCAGATCTGAAAACCTACAAAAACCAACTGCTCATGAGTTGCATTATTAATATATAGTAATTTAAACGGAGCCATCATTTCCTTAATACTAACTAGGATTAACCCGGGTGTTACCGCGGCTTCACTCATGTTCATGATTGGGTTTAAATTGATACGTGACTTCATATTTGTTCACGATATATTTTGCGAGAAAATTTCTCGATGCCGTTTATAAAGCTCTTTTGGGACAGTTTTGACTAAGAAAATTAGCTATATATATTATAACTAGGAATATATGCCGCGCGTTGCTGCGGCTATTCGTGTTTGAGTATTTTGTTTTAGTAAGCGACATAAAAAGGGCGTACCTGGTGCTGCAAAGAGCTTCCGCGTTTTCGCAGGGTCCAGGGAGGGTCCGTCCCA